>JAWZYV010012769.1:0-185264 GCA_038373885.1 Cheiracanthium punctorium | reverse complement strand
GCCAAATTTAGGCAATCTTACTTATTATTAAATGTGTATATATATATATATATATATATATATATATATATATGCATAGGCGTAATCTGGGGGGGGGGAATTGCCCCTGCAGTTGTAAAAATTGCCCCCTTAGTCTAAAAAGGCAGGTGCAAAGTTATGATTTTGAACCCAAATCATGCATTTATAACCCAAATATACTATCAGATTTTAAAAAAAAAATAAAAAATAAATAAAAAGTTCCCCCGCAAAAATCAACAAAAGAATAGAGCCACAGAAGCTTTTCAACCCAACAGGAACGATGGCAGATTCTACCAAATGGCCAAGCTAGATAATTTCTCTGGAAAGCAAAAATCAAGGGGCAGCGATTTTAAACTTGTCTGAAATCAATTGTTCAGCGTTAGAAAAAAAGTCATGTTGCTGTAAATAGTGAGCAAAAAGAGGTCATTTTCACAGGCAATGCCGCAATCACAGTTTATGTCATCCGGGCCAAACCATAATTAGTGTCGTGTGCATGGGCGCCCCATAGTAATTTTTCTAGGGGGGGGGGCAAATTAAAAAAAAAAAAAATTCTAGAAGGGGGCAAATTTCAAACTTTTGACAAATTTAGTTGTTTTTGCCATTTGTTAACATAATGAGACATTAACTTAAAACTTTAGGGGGGAGTTCCCTACCTTGCCCCCCCCCCTTATGGGAGCCCATGGTCGTGTGCCCCATCCCAAGAAACTATAACTGATTTTGGCGTTCCATTTAGAATATCTCCCGGTGCTTGTCCCCGCTTGCCTCCCCCCCTTTAGTTGCCGCCCTGTCACAGGTTGGGGCCAGTTTCTCATTTATATTTTAATGAACCTAATTTTGGTGTTTGAAGGTCAGTAGCAGAGAGACAACATATTTTTATGATCGGGCACAACTTACTTGACTTGACAGACGACTAATTGTGAATTCAAATGCGACGCAGTTTAAGAGAACAAGAAACGGTCTGCGATTTTATGATTTATATCTGCTGCCATGGGCAACTAGGGGCACGTGCCCCAGACTTGGTAGGGGGCTCCAAAATAAGTTATGGTTCCATGGGAGGGGGCCGTTCTAGTTGTTTCGTCGTGAGAGATAAACTCTAGTTGCAGTACTATCTAATTCAGTATTTCGATACCTTTAACCCTTTTAGATTTTCATGCATTAGAAAAATATAGCAACAAATCACCTCATTACTTCCTACTAACAGCGTTGCTCCCACAAATACGTAGAAGCAACGTTCGACACAGAAGGGGAACCTTCACTGCTATTGTTTATAACGATCTGCTGATGTGCATACATGGGCGCCCATAGTAATTTTCCTAGGGGAAGGGGCAAATTTCAAAAAAAATTTCTAGAGGGGGGCAAATTTCAAACTTTTAACAAATTTAGTTCTGTTTTTGCCATTGTTAACATCATGAGACATAACCCTAAAACTTTAGGGGGGGGGCAAGTTCCATACCTTGCCCCCCTTATGGGCGCCCATGTGTGCATATAATTCTATTTTCTAGCATTTTAAAAAAATCGTTTAAAAGTCTAGCTAAGATAATATTTCAGAATATTAGTTTTCTTTAGAGTATATGTACCTTCACCTAATTTATACACCTCCCCCCCCTTTTCTTTTTGGTGAATACGTCTTCAACTCAATAACTTACATAATTTATCAAGGGTCAATCCAGGAATATTTTCCAGGGTCTCATTTTTGTAAAAACTGCCTATTTTTGTGAATTTTAACGCTTAATTTTGTGAATTTCAGAACTTCTTTTTGTGAATTTTCAAACCAAATTTTAATAAAAGTCACTTTTTTTGTTAACTGATGAAACACATTAAAATGTAAGGTAAAATGCCAATGAAGGGCAGTTTTAATCGACTGTATTTTTGTGAAGGGGTTCCGGTAAAATCGATTGTAATTTTGTTAAAGGGCCACAAAACGAACCCAATGTTTGTTTGTATCGACGCCTGTCCCCCGCTTATGCCGAACTTTTGATTAATGAAGTCACGCTAAAAGTAGTTCCAGATCTTCAAATTATTAAATATCTTTTTCCACATTATTTTTCTAAAAATATTCACAATATCAACCCCCCCCCAAAAAAATAAATAAATAAATAAATAAAAAATAAAATAAATAAATAAATAAAAATAAAATAAAATAAATAAATAAATAAAAATAACGTACTGGACTCTCTTAAAAATTTAAAATTTTCTGTCCAAGTCAAGGAAAAACATGAACATTGAGCTTAGAATGCTGTAAATTTAGCAGGTCGCTAACATTAAATAAAGTTCCGCGGGAACAGAGGTTACAGAAAATAGAAAATGTGCAGTGCAATGAGTTTCATTGTAATGTATTTCAAACCCTGCAAGAAAAGCGGCTTTTTAACAAGGCATAAAATAATCGTTTTTCTGGACCTACAAACAAAACATAAGAACATGTCATCACTAAATGACCATTAAGATTCTGTGAAAAATTGGAGTGATTTAAATGTCGAACGCGGCCCTTTTATCTCCCGTTAACGCAAAAATCAGTCACATCTGTGTTCACTTAAATAGAATAGGACCAGTTTTTCCCGCAAGCATATTGACTTGATGTTTTATGAAGAACACGGGAGATGTACAAGAGGGTTGAATGAGCTGCAAAGAATGGATTACAAAGAGCTAAGCTAAATAAATGATGTCTGTGTGTCAAGTTTGGTTAAGTTAAATGAATTTTACCAGCCGAATATCTGTATCCTGCAGTGAAATATTAACTTGCTTTGCGCATGAGTACAGGTAAGTAGTTTCCGTAATTTTCTTGTCAAATCGGTAAATTTTAAAGAAAGATAAACTATTAGTCTGGAGAAAATACTCCAATGTACTGATGAACATCATCTGGGTTTGTTTGTCAGAAATTCCTTAAATAGAAGACGTCCATTATAGTTGCGCTTTGAGGGGGAAAATGTAGTTTTGTTTAAATTAAAAATGATGCCTCTCCTTACTTATTGGAAAGAGCGTTTGAAAATCGAAGTCGGCCGCTTCAGTTTTTGACCGTCAAATGTTTCTTGGCAGCCAAGCCCTGCTCATGGTCAGTGGCTCTGGAGTTTTTTTTTTTTTTTTTTATAGTGAACACATATTACAATTTCCAATCCTTCCAATGAACTTTGCTTTGGACGTGCCGCTTAAAGCTCTCTCTTAAAGCAGACTCTACCGCTTAAAGCTGATTCGGTCCCCAGTGATACCAGTGGCTGTGGAGTTGTTTTTGATAAAAGGGGGGAAAAGTAAGCCCTTTTTATCTATTTTATTAATTATACTTATTGCACTATTTACTTTTTGTTTTCAAGAGTTAAAAATAACTGTTCTCAAATTTCATCCGTTTTAGTACAGTATTTTTTTCCCATTGTTATAGAAGAAATATTTTATGATTTATATATATATATATATATATATATACTAGCTGCGTGCCCGTTCTTCTCACGATAGGAAACGAAAGTTTAAAAAAAAAAAAAAAAAAAAAAAAAAAGTAAAATTATTTTACTTTTGATGTAAAGTTTGCGTCATGAGTACTAACCTGGCATCATTGCAGTGTAATGACTCAAAAACTACGTCAGTGTCATTCACTATCAAAAAGTGAAAAGCTTAATGGTTTGCAGAGAACTCCTGGCTTTCAAAATGTCTTCTACATCATACTGTTTTTTAGGTTCTAAGTTGTAGCATTAAATGCCTAAGAGACTACATGAAATGGACAACCGTTTATTTGTTTCCGAACATGTACCATGTAAGGAAAGTATTGTAATCATGAAAAAATTCGACTTCGAGATTTTGGTGTATTTACACGTTTTGAGGTCTTCTTAATTCATTTATGGTATTTTCAAGAGATGTTTTTAAAATAGCTGCGCACCCGCTCTTCATACGGGAAGAAGCGAATATTTTACTAAAATCATATCTGCATGTGACAAAACAGAATTTTATTTTTTTTAAAGTTCAGTAATCGCCTCTGTTGAAATTACGGCGGGATATATTAACGTAAGTTAGAATTACTTTTCGTTTAGTTGGTTGTAAGACAACCGTTGAAAAAGGTTAAACACTTTTAATTTCATGAAATATTTATTAACGCGGTATATTGTGATTTATTCATATTATCCTTACAAATCTAATAATACTACCTATTACGTACATTAATACTATCTATCTTCGCTTCTCCCTCTTCAAAGCTCGCTTAAAAGAAGCAGCTTAGATTATTTGGTACCGATGTGATCTTTTGATTCTATGGCGATTTTCTGAAATTTATGCATTAACATAAATAATAATCATTTCACATGATCGTTGCCATTAAGGAAACTCTCCATATATATTTAATTTATGCAGAGTTTTATAAGATTGGCGTATTTAGCACCACAAAAAATTTCATCTCACCGTGGGGAGAAACTATCCAAGGGGTGCCATTTTAAATATTCGTGTATGCAATATAGCGATATCTTATATATCCTCCATGGTCCTGTCTCCTGAAAAACATCAAACTATGTAATCTCGAGGAGCTGTTTATTCCCGCTTTAATTGTGACAGGGCGTTAGAATTGCAGAGCTTACAAATTTCACGCATTTTTTTTTTAAATTTATGATGTCACTGTTTAACTGCCGTAAAGGATACACCGGTTGGCTGAGGGAGTTAATTTCGATATTTTTCATAGTAGTTTTCAGACGGTATCATTAAAACGTAGCTTATGTAGGACCAGGGGCGTAGCCAGAAATTTTTTATGGGGGGGAGTTACGACTACAACTCATATATGTGTATACGTGTGTGTGATAATGTAGTGAAGAATATGCATTTTGTATGGTGAAAAGTTCCTCATGGGGGGGGGTTATGACCCCCTAACCCCCCCTTGGCTACGCCCCTGTGTAGGACCACTATGGAGGAACGTAATTCAACGTTAAAATAAAGCTATACTCGCAGCATGCATGATATGTTAGGCAACGCCCGCCCCATAATTAAATGCCAAAAATTAAAAAAAGTAAATAGAAAATTTTAATATATCGCGTTTTAAAACGAACTTTGTAATTTTTAAAAAAGCAACGGATTAAAATGCCCTTTCTAATATTAATAATCGTGAATTTCTTAGTTTATTTCTACAGTAAATTTTAATCAAAATATTGTCTCCTTGTGTTGAAAAAAGAACTGGAATAAATGAGTTACAATTGTGGCGTAATTTTTACGTATCTTAAAGCAACTGACGTCATCGATCCTCACTTGCGAATTGAAAAAACGGACGGTGCCCCATTAAAAATTTCTATGGATAGGTGGAAAAACATTTTTTCTAATCCTTTTTGTGGCAACAACCCAACATAAATTCTCGTGCCATGATTGCAATGGAATGGCGTAAGCTCTCCGCGTTGATGCTATTAAATTCTAAATATTAGGTTTCATTCAAATTCGTAAAAAATCATCTAATTTACAAAATTTTTTCGTTTTCATTTTCAAAGAGGGAGAAAAGAATGTTTCACGATTTGTCAAAGTATCAAAAAGTTATGACGGATAGAATTCAAGATGCGACAGTTTTAAAATTATTTTACGAAAAAATTAGCCAAAACAGATGCTTAGTAAAAAGATTCCTAAAAATCGGTAAATCATGTTATGTATTCAGAATAAACTGTTTTTAAAAGAAAATTTTCTCCTCTGTCCGATGATACAAATGCCGTTTTGCTGCGAGCGTAATTTCCGCCGTTATTACGAATTAGGTGAGAAAAAATGCCGAAAATCGCATAAAACATAAAATAGAAAAAATTCTAGATGGAATTTTGAAAAAATCGCTTCGAGGTGCACAACTTCATGTATGTGTGTACGGGCATGCATATATGGACTTTCATTTAGAATGACATTTGCCCCCCCCCCGCCAGTTTCGAAGCCCAAGTTACGCCCATGTATATATGTATATATATATATATATATATATGTATGTATATATATATATATATTTGGGTGTCCGAAAATGCAAGGGATTTTTTTTTTTTTTTTTTTTTTTTTTTTTGCGAAATCGAATACGCATACCCTCTATTTCTTTTCTATTTCATCTCAGTAACATATATACAAAGTATTTTTGCAATACGATGACGGTAACCCGTGCCGACTTTAGGTCAAAGTTGAACGTAAAATCTTGTATTGGGAATACTATGGAAAGATTGTGAAATGCATTTTTCTTTGGTACGTAAGACACCATTTTAGCCAAAGCAAATATTTCTATTATAGCAAAAGAAGCATATTATAGTAAAAGAAACATTATACATACTTTCGTTTCAACGTTTGTTTTTTACAATCAGGATGGATTTTCGTGTGTTCTTGTACACAACGTAGCAAAAATTGTCTTTGTTCCTCCTCAACCGTTATTAAACCTAAAAGTCCTGGATCATTTTTACCGCTCTTTCAGCTGTATCGTTCACTGCTCTAAGCATTGATATTGTTTTTTTAGCATCTAGAAACGCAGCGTTATTATTCCATGAAGAGGGACTGAGAAAACAGTCATCAATTTTGAGTCTAGAAAATAATGACGAAGAACGATTTTATATCTTCGAGACTACAGACAGATATAAAATCATCGATGCTTTTTTCTGTAAAAAATAAATTAAAATAACAGGTATCAATTGCCTGATATATATAAATAACTAAATAAAAAACTACACAATCAATATATCAGACTCACCATACAATGGAACACGAAGTTCGTCCTTCGATGGAATGTATTTCTTGTTTATGGTCCGAGAATTTTCTCTATGTAAATTTGCCACCATTTTAAATTTTTTTCTTCGTCCACATCATTATCAAAAAATGCTAATACTGCTATTTCATCAGTCAAATAACATAAATGCTGGAGAAATTTCTGTAAAGCAGCTTTCGAGATATTTTCTTCGACATTTTCGTAAGCTTTCAAAGATTTCAAAAGCACAAACCTTTGTAGGGTACTTTAACTGCCAAAATGCATCGAAACCATGGTTTAACGTACACTGTCACGATAAACAAGCAGACGTCTAGCAATGCTTCCCTATCCTTTGTGTTTAATTTCATCTGAGAACTAAATAACGATAGTTTTAGGGAGTAAAACGCTCGGGGCATCCATCTAGCTTGGTGCATGGCACCCGGAGGTCTTACTTTTTTTTCTGCATCTCCTGCTAAAAATACGATATAAAGTTCAATAAAGTCTCGATAGTCTTCTCTGGTCATATCAGTTTTAAGTTCAGCCCGGTAAAACAAGTAAATTTTCAAGTTCGGATACAGTTAGGAACGATTCCACTGCATCAAAGGCGGATCCAGGGGGAGGGCGCAGGGGGCGCGCGCCCCCTCCGAGAAAAATATATTTACACTAGATAAATGCGACTTTCAGCAATATTAAGTCGGCTTTACACTGGATAAAATGAGTATACACGATTTGCGCCCCCTCCGAAAAAAGTTTCTGGATCCGCCCTTGCACTGCATTTTAGTGGTATCGATGTTCTTCCAATTATCGTTGAACTTTTTAAAGAAAATGAATATCGGGGCTTGTTGTCACTTGTTTAATTTTCACTTCGAATACAGCCTTAGTTCGTATGCATGATGACTGCAAGCGAAAAAAAGCATTTTTCTGTCAAATTTTTCTCTAGAAGCGCGCAAGCGCCATTAAAACGACCTGTATTCGAAGCTGTAGTATCACAACAGAGAATTTGGACTTTTTCTTCAAGATTCCAATCTAAGACCTTCTGCCAAACAGCCTGCGCCTGTTCTTTGCCTGTAGAATTTCCAGTTTTAGCACAGCAATGAGTGTTCTTTGAGTCTATATGAAATAACTATGGGCAAGCGTTCTTCTTTAAATTTTAAAGCACTCAAAGCAGGTAAGAGTTTGCCGTCCCAATGTAAGGTCACTACATCCGGTACCTCGTTTTGGAAATCAATTTTTATGTTTTCCGCGCGTTCCTTCCGTTTTTCTGTTCGCATCCTTTGAATTGAAGACTTACTTATTGGAAATTCGTCAATGTTAAGTCCAAGTGCATCAATAGTAGTTTCAAGAATAAATAGGGTAATCTCGTATACTTAACTGATACCTGTCTAATGCAGCAACTAACTTTGGAGTAATGTAATCTTTCCTCATTACAAATTTACTTGTCCCAGGTTCCGAGCTTTCGACTGGTGTTGGGAAATCTTCTAAATCCATATTTTCACTAGAATTCTAAGAGGAATCGTCTTGCAATGATGTCGAAGATATTTGATTCGCCGATTGTCTTCTTTGACAGTTCGAAGTCGTGCCCTTTCCTCTTTTTTGGCCAGTTTTTTATCCACTCCTCCTAAATGACCGGGCCGGCCCGTCTCTCTTTGGCGCTGCAAGAACATCCTATCTTCCTATATTTTCATTAATTTAAGTTCATCAGCATGTGCAATATCGAACAAATTGTCTAAATTACTTAAAAATTCTTGTTGTCGCCGCTTGAATACGTTTTGTGATTTCTTTGAATTTATTTGTAAGTCTCTCCAAACTACATACATATTTACAAGCTTCCTTACACAATTCGACAACGATTTTGTTGGTATGCGTGCCTTTTCTCAAAAGATGGTACATTCGCCAATAGCGAGATTTGCACTTTCATTAACAGTTAAATTCACTTCTCGAATATTGTAAAACAAAACCGAGAACTTGCCCATTCGACGGGAGTTTTGAACCCTTTATTTGATGCTTTATGTTCCCTATTAAAAAATATCCTGTTTTTAGAACTACGTAATTCCACTGCCATGCTCTGTTCGCTGATTAAAAACTATACAAACATTTATTAACAAAACAGATTAGAATAAGCACATTGATACGTAGACGTACGTTGTCCTGTGTAAACTAATACTGATACGTTTCACGAATAGCCCGTTGTCACTATCGAAGCATTCCAAAACCTGTCTTTTTCCGTTTTGTTTTATTTTTACCATTTGTAGGTAGGCGCGACACGCGTCTTCAGCGTTCGCTTGTTTAAGTATACACATGTACTGACTAACGCGTTCAGATGCAAGTCGGCACGGGTTACCGTTGTTCAAATTAAATGAAACTTTGTTTACAATTGTTTTGACATAAAAGAAAAAAAATAAGAGGGTATGCGAAAAAAAATAACGACTTTCTTTTTTTGGGACACCCTAATATATTATATCAGGTTGTAACGAATGCTTTCCGCCAAATCTTCTTGAAAAACTAACTTCTACTCCTTAGATAACTCTTTTTGATCTTTCGGTACCAAACCTGCACAGTGTCACGTGATGCAACAATAGTATTTAAATCTGTACTCATTATTCGTTTATATTCTGTAGCTGACTTTTTGCAACACAACTGGAAGTAAATGATGGTTCCAATCCTCTAGAGTGATAGTTTCATTTGACACACCTTGTACTTAATGATAACTATATTTTTTTACAGGTTTCATAACACAGTGTTATAAAGTAAGTCTCTTTCTTTCAAATGCCAAAAATCATTTTACAAAAACAAGCAAATACGCCAACGCGAACTGTTTTCTGACGGTGTTTACGGTGGCGGGAAACTTTCGTTACAACCTAATATATATGTATATATATGTATATATATTATATATATACATATATATACACGTTGAACATAGTACTTTCTCCTTTTTTAAAGTCTTTGAAAAAGAAATTAGAATAAGATATTTTATTTATTTATTTCATGCAAAATTAAGTGTGTGTTACACGAGAGAAAAGAATGAAGATAAGCAGATTATTCGATGTTGGCCATGGACTCATTTCTTCCCTTCATTCATTTTCGGAGTGATTAAAAAAATCTAGAACTGCAAATGATTTTCCAGAATTTTCAGGACTTGCCAGACCTAGGGGGAAAAAATCCACTTTTCCATAACTTTGCAGTTGCTTTAATTTTTTTACTACTTTAGTATCCATACAAGAAAAGGGGCAAAACAAAACATTTTAAAAAGATTTATTTTTATTATTGGCTCTCATTGCATCTGCACAAGTATCTTGGATTTTATCCTAAATATTACTTAAATAACATGGCATATTTTGAATAAATTAGCACTTTTTGCTGGTATATACAGTCGTGTGCAAAAATTTAAGACCACACATAGAAAAATCAGATTTAATGGAATTCCACAACAAAAACATCTGTTACAAATGAACAAATTAGAGTTACAAGGTTATTAAAGTATAGTCAGTATTTTGTCGGACCGCCTTTATTTTTTATCACTATTGCAATCCTGTTAGGTATGTTATGAACAAGAGACTGGCAGTAAGCTTGAGAAATCTCTGTACACTACACATGCTTTATTGCTACAACAAGGTCTGTAGCACTGGACGGTAGCTTCTCTGTGACATTATTTTTCACAATACACCACAGATTCTCTATGGGATTCAAATCTGGGCTGTTACTTGGCCAATCAAGCACTTGGATTTGAGTAGCTGTCAGATAGTCCTTAACAAGCCTTGTCCTGTGACACGGAGCCCCATCATGCATGAAAATTGAACATCTGTGAACATTCATGTGAAGCTTCAACTGATCACGTAACAAATTAAGGTACCATCTGCCGTTCATTGTGGTTCTAGGTGGCAGGAAGTACAGAGCAGCAGTACCAGACGCAGACATTACACCCCATATCATCTGGCTGGGAGAGTGTTTCCCGGGCCTGACTATAACACTTTTGTGCCCAGGGCACTTTTCAAATTTTATGCCCCTGTACCTAGCTGGCCGAAATATTGTGCCCCTGTATATAGCTTTAAATTCGATTTTTTGGCCTATTTGTGCATGTGTGCCCTGGGCACGTGCCCCAAGTGCCCGTGCGATAATCAGAACCTGTATTTCACTGTTGGAATCGTATATCTGTAATCATATCTTTTTCCAAATTGGCGGCGAGTACAATTAGCCAGTGGTGGCGCTAGACTTTCCCCGACGGGGGGGGGGGGGGGCACAAATACATATGTACATATGCTGAGTGGCGTATCCAAGTGGGGGCTTTGACCTCCCTCTTGGATGACGTTTTTGTCACCAAGTATGATATGGAAATTTGCAACTATTCGCACCACTTGAAAGTATTTTACTTTAGAAAGTGATTTGTTCTTAATAAATCATTTTCTAAACTAAAATATCCAGGATCCAGATAAGTTTAGAGGAGATGGAGGACAATATAATGTTTTGTATTGTGAAATATTTCCAGGAATCGGATCGACATACAGGGGCCAGGGGGGGATATCGGGATATATCCCCCCCCCGAAAAATTTTCCTGGCTACGCGCCTGTCGACATACATAATCGGACAACCAGGCACTGGATATTTTAAAAAACCACTGCACAATCTTTCCTGGTAGATTATTATTTAAACTGACCCTAATTAACGTATCTCAAAATCCTTTTACATTACACAAATATTTCCCCAAGGCCTCAGCCAGCAAAAATTTTCGGTGTGTGGAGGGGATCTGTAGTGCTAAAATTAAATTAACTAATCTCCAGAATCAACGCAAATAAACTGATAATGCATTTACTGAAATTTTGTAGGGGGGGGGGTCAAATCCACATGATCCTCCCCCCTGGTTACGGCCTTGCAAGTTTCCGTAAAATCTCGAAAGCTACTTTTAAGAGTTCTTCAGGTTAACGCTTAAAATATTTCATATGAATGAAATTCCTTGACAAATGTTCAGCGAAGAAAGTTCTACGCATTTTTTTCCCGCAGAAAAAATATCAGAAATAAAAGTTTTTTGTGCAAGAATATTGCTGTAAATTCACTGAAAATTTGTTTTATAAATTAAGCATGACTAAATTTGCACGCTTTTACACAAATTGCAGTTATTTTTATGAAATAAGAGATATATGTAAATTTAATTACAGTTCGATATCTCGAACATCGAAATTCTTGATATCTCGAATAAATGTGTTTTCCCTTACAAATTGAATCCCGCCCCACCAGTGGCATAGCGCTAGCGCTTTGAACTGGGAGACAGAAGGTGCCTGGTTCGAAACTAGGTCGCGTCCGCCGACCTAACCGTTCGGAGTTTTCCGAAGCTTTGCATAAATACTTCCTTAGAAAGTCCCCCACGGAGGGCAATCCCACCCCCGGCCGAGATCCCTAGCGTAGATAATTGGCCGTAATCTACATTTCCATTTACAAACTGATTCCCTTTAATTTCAACTCGTTATCTCAAAAACTAGTATTTCTGGCCAACATGTTTTGCTGTAAAAATATTAATCGAATTGTTAATTTATGTAATGTTAATATTTTAAATCACAATAAAGTGAGAAAAATGCAATTGAAATGTTTATAGGTAGAACCACTTTACAACAAAAATTTTCTTTTGAGAAAAACGATTTTGAAGGCGCGCAGTGAAGTGGTATACTTTATCGCTTGTTTCTAGGGCTTAAAAAGGATTCTACTTCAATAAGAATTCATGCGGTTATAGTACTTATTGAAAGCTACAAGATGGCGCCGTGTCTCAATTTCAATAAGAAATCTTGTGAAGTGTACCCCTGGAAGCTTCAGTTAATAATAAATAATAATAAATTATAAAAATCTCCGAACGAGAAAAATATATGAGCTATTAATTTTTTTTTTTTTTAAGTCAAGCACTCATGAAGAAAATTAACCACTTTCTTTTAAAATCTAAAATAAAATCAAATAAAAAATATCGTCAGCAAAATATAATCGGACAGCTTATAATTTGCCAAGACACAACAAAAATAATTATTTTTAGCGAAACTAACCTTGATAAAAATTCACTTTTTTATAATACTCCAAGATAGTTTTGAAACGAGGTTTCCATAACGTGATGAATAATTTTATAAAGCAAGCTCATTTACTAATAATTCATAGTGAAAGTGTCACTTTTAAAATTTCAACATGAACAAAAAAGAGTTTAATTAATAAGGCGAATAATAAACATAATATTAATCTGTTTAAAAGTTAAAGAGTTGAATTCTGATCCATATAATTCTGTAACTCAAAAATCAGTTTAGAACACCTACTATTAGTTTATTTTAATAGTTTATATTAATACTGGTGCCATCCATGGATTCAATAGCGATTTGTATAAAGATTCAAAATAAGGGAAGTTGCGATGGCTTACGATACGCCACTGTATATAACATACAAATCTACATGCAAATATAAAACTTTTTTGTATTTATTTTATTTACTTATTTTACAGGATAAAAGTGAAATTTTCGGAAAGCCGATATAGACGCTGTATACCATTATTTTTATTTACTTTGCAGTAAAATAGCTGAATTAAAATTCACAAAAGTTAGTTATTTTTTCCACAACGATATAAAAATTAAATTATCAGTCAAGATTAATCAGTTTCCTTTAACTTATATTCCGTTTTCAGATATATCCACAGCCATCTTCATACTGGACTGGAGAGGGCTTTGGTCTATCAGAGGGGCTGGTTATTATTATTATTTAATTTTTTTTAATTAATTTTTTCTTTTTTTACCCCAAGCAAAATGCAATAAATTCTAATTCCCTTGCAGCTGTTAATCTTCTTGGTGTGCATAGCTATGAACTCTTAGCTAAAAAGGGCCGGTTAATCCAGTTTGATTTCTCTATATAGTGCGAATTCTCACTCGTTGTATATGTATAAAGTATGTTACCAAATAAACAAACTATGTATTTTACTAATTCTTAAATTACAAAAAAAAAAAAAAAAAAAAAAAAAAAAAAAATCTTACTGCGAAATTTTTATAAAAGATTAAATCGTGCATATTGTGTTCGATTGAATCTATTTATAAATGAAAAGTATATTTAGAATTTATTCAAATTTGCCATCTAAGGAACAGAAAAGTACTATTTTTTTTTATCTTATTCGGAAGAAGTTAAAAGTTAAATTATCTAATTAACCACTTAGTTATAAAAATATCTTTTTACTTTCTCAACAGTTATAAGAGTTCAAGTAAGGATTACTGTGATAAAATAATTTTAAAAACACAGAATATTTATTTTATAAATTGCACTACACGCGAAATTATAAATAAATAAAACACGACCAGTTTAAAATATTTCTAATTAAATGAAAGTTTTTAGTTAAAGCGTTTAAATCATAGGCTTATACATATTTTGAATGTTAGAGATGATGAACTGTAAAATAATTTTATAAATATTTTGTCATGTCAAATTATTACACAATTAAATATACATTTTAAAAAGTTTCCGTAGTGAACAAAATCCGAAATTTCTTATAAAATAAAATCTTTAAAAAATATCAATTAAGACTTATAAATTTTGTAGTTCTGTGAATAAAAGTAATACAATGGGGCATTTTATTTTACCTTTATGATACAAAAGCTTTTGACTCGTGAATTAAAATACTGTTAATTTACATAAAATTACATTAAATCTGTGTTTAGTTTAAATTTGCATTAATGCAATTTGAAAATTTATAAAGACATACCTTTTGTTCTCACTCCAATTACAAAATCGTATTTGATAAATATACCAAAAAAATCGAAATTGCAACGAAAGAATATATGTTTAAAATGTATATCCTGTCCTGTAATTTAGTGGGAATGACATATAATGGGGTGAACAACATGTTACTTATCAATGGTTTAAAAGCAAGAGCACATTTAAAAGTACTCATAGTGTTTAAAAGACAAATTAGGAGAAAAATTAGATTAATTCATAGAGTACTCAGACAGTTAATATAATTTAAAATACACTAATGTTGTACAACTTTTCATAGAATCAGAATGTCAGGTCCAAAAGTCTGATTTCTACTCCAGCTTCAACTCAAAAAGTTATGACTCTGGGTCCGCAGCCATGATTAAAAGTGCACTCCAAACCATTACGAGCATCCATGTCTAAGGACATTTAATGATATATATGTATCATTAAAATGCTGTTAATAAATAAACTTTAAAGTAGTATTTTAAAATTTCTGAGACAGGATAAGTGACTCAGTTTTTGAAAGATGTGCCTTATTTTTAAATTATTTTTATTTTTAAATAACGCAGAATGTGGTCATTCAAAATTTGTGCTCAAAATAGTTTCAATTCTTTTTTATAAGGGGGGGGGGGATGAGAGGCAAGGGTGCTTTTAGGGCGAGGACACAGGGGGCGCGAGCTCCCCGAGAGAAAAATATTTGTACTAGATAAAATACGCTTCAAATAAAATTGCCTAGTTCATGCAATTATGATTTGGTATTCAAGCTTTTTACCCTTCTTCAAAAATATTTCTGGATTGGCCCTTGGGAAGGGGGCATAGTATATTTGTACAAATGTGTAATAAAAAGCAAGTGCTGAGAATATATAATCCAATGCTTTAGAGAAATAAACTGACCGTATTTTAATAATAACATATATTAATTAAAGCTTTTAAACACATTTAAAGCACATATATGAAAGTAATTTACATATAACTTGCTTGAAGCTTGTGGATCTGATGAACTTGAAGGGTTTTCTTCCTTTAATTCAGTAGATAAACATACATTCGAAGCATACATTCGAGCAAGGAGAAATATCTCAAGGATTCTTTCTCTTAATTCCCCCTGGTAATTGAACAGGCGCCAGTCGATTTTGCTCATGAAGATCTGAATGCTTAGTTATCGTATGCTTTTTTACATAATCATTATCAAAAATATCACGACATAAAGCACACTGTACTTATATCTTGTGCTTTTGGCACCATCGATGTTCTTTTTAGGAAACATAAATCCAAAAGTGAAATTAAACTTTTATAAACTTCACAATGATATGATATGCTGCCGTAACAAGAAAAAAAAATGCCCACTGTTCTAAACTCTGTCTAACTCACTGGCCCAATGCACAATAACAAGTGTTGGAAAAGTGATGTACTATGGATTTACGAAGAAAAAATAAAAATACACGGGATATTTCGACGAACCATTTCTTTCTCATCATTCTGTCAATGAAGACCAATAAAAATACAAAATCGGTATTTCTGGAAAAAAGAACATCCCCTATTTGCTTGTGTAAGTAAAGCCACACTTCCTTTCCCTCGAAATTTTTTATCTACCGGACTGGTCTAATTAACGGCCACTGTCTCCCCTATCCCGACCACCCACACCCATATTGTACTTTTCTATGGTGTCGGCGACAAAATGCCATAACATGGTATGAACAGTCATTCTGCTAAACAAACAGCGGGCAACCTACTCCCCTAGCACAATCTTCAGTGCAGCAATTAAAAGAGCCTCGAATAGAAAGTGGTCGCACACGTGGTCTCATAAATTTGTCGTTTAAAGAATAGACTGGCACTTTTGTTATTCGAAGTCTCCCCCACCGTTCGTCAACACGTCACAGTATTGGAAGACGAAGGAACTGGCTGTTTTCCGACATGAAAAGGATCGCAGAGATAAGAGATGAATGAAAACGGAAAGTAGTTTTAGCCATTATTCAGAAGTTCTGAGGAATATACTCCCCCAATGAGCTATCTCCCAGAAATGTAAACATTTCCGCTTCAATCTCCGATACTCATCTGCCTTTCATGTGTATTAAAAAAGTACACAATTTTTTTAAATCGCAAAATCAAAATTAAAACTCAGCTAAGAAATAGATTTCTTCTTATGAAAATTCCCCGACGAATTAATCAAATAGCCCCGGTGGGGGGTCACAAGTTCCCCGACGGGGGGTCACAAGTTCCCCGACGGGGGGTCACGTGCCCCCCCGGACCACCCATTGGAGCCACCCCTGCATTTAGCACGTGCAGAAAATTGCTGCACATTTGACTCATCAGAAAAGAACACTGTACTCTACTGTTGTTCGTTCCAATTGAGGTATTGTCCCAATTGGACCGAATTGTAACATTGGATTGTGATGTATCTCTCACAGTCAGTCGTTTGTTTTTCATACTTTGAGTAAGTCGAGGTTTCCTTGCAGGTTTATATGGAAATAAACCAAAATCTTTAGTCAAACGTCTTGAAATAGTACTCGAACTAACGTTGGTACCCTTTGCAGCTCTAATTTTATTGCTGCAAATATTGTTGGAGATAGAGTGACCATGTTGTTGGAGATAGAGTGACCATCCATCTTATCACATGATCATCACGTACACTAGTATTTCTTGAGCGACCGCTTCTCTTAAGATCCGTATAATTTCCCGAAATTTTGAATTTATTGATATATTGATGCACACCTGTCTTGCTGACATTTAACTTCAAACTTATTTCACGTTCAGAAGAGCCAATTTCATGCAGGGCCACTATTTTTGCCCGTTTTTCAGCAGTAAGTGAAGGTTTTTTTACCCCCGACAACAAATATTCAACAGCATAGTGTACGCAAAATCTATTGGGTTGGCAACAAAGTAATTGCGTTTTTCCGTATATCAGTACTTCGCCTGGCCAAAACTACTAAAGCTAATAATACAAAATTTGGTACGTACGTCAGTTATAACGTAAGTGCTAGATTAGATATCTTTTTCCAAAATTCAGAATCTTAGGGATACAGGGGGCCATAAAGTTCTTTTCACATATCGTGCGTGATCTCGAAGAAAAAAAAAGAGATATCCGTGAAATTCTTGCTGTAAAATACAGCACTCACGAATGTCTAAAAATCGATTTTAAGACATTTTGAATATCGTTCTCGAAGGTGGATAGGCGGGAAAAAAAGGGGGGGGGCATCATTCATGGATGAAAAAATATTATCAGTAAAATTCTTGCTTTAAAATGTGATAAATATGAATCATATGTTTAGGCACAGCTTGTTTGTAATTAAAATCTTGTTGAAAATTTATTTGTTTGCATTTTATCTAGCAAAACGCAATTACTTTGTTGCCAACCCAATAATAACGAACGACTGACAAACAAGTCAAACACGTTTATTTATAGCAGTAGAAAGCGTCTGATGCAATCACGAGCGAAAATGGTGCAATCTGTTAAAATACAGGAAAACGGCTACTGGTCTTAAACTTTTGCACGTGACTGTAGCTCATACGTTCCCAACCTTTTTTGAACTGATGCCCCCTTTTCCAGTGAATATTTCAATACCGCCCCCCCTCCCACTCCAGAGAAACAAGAGCGTACATAATGCATGGTGAAAACAAGAATTAAATTTTAAAAAATTACTAATGATAGAATATTGTTGGAATTGAAACGCCTACTGAATTTCTTCTTCATTTTAAAAAAGAGGAATAAAAGTTTTAGGTTACCTGTTATAAGGACAGGCAGAGGTTTTGATGATACGAAATAATAGATAATAAACTATTGCTTTCTAAATAAATAAACTGACAGTTTCAGAGAACAATCAAAACGCATACTTAATTATATTAAAAAGTATTTTTATTAAAATTAATTTTTATTAAAATTAATTTTTATTAAAATATTATCAGCGAAATTTTTGTCTTTTTTAGACTATATTTGATTAATCTTCCCACGCCCCTCCGTGCCATATCAACGCCCCCTAATTTTCTCTGGGTCTTTTACTGCCCCCCTGAAAGTCTCAAACGCCCACAAGGGGGCGTTATCGCCCACGCTGGGAACCTATGCTACTAAACTTCATGCTACTTCTGCTTGAGATAGCTGTACAGCATATTAAGCTGGTAAGCATAAAAAAAGCATATAATAGCTTGTTAACACTGGCGTAACTAGAGTTGACTAATGGGGGGGGGGCGGGTTACCCCCAGCAGTCAACCACTCCATATTATACTATAATCATGTAGCTTCAGATTAAATAAATAGATTACAATTTTTTTAATAAATGTTATTTTGGTTATAATTCTTTTAAACTGCAATCAAGAAATAGCTTCTAAATGCAAGTAACCCTATTTATTGGTAACAATAACTTACTACACTTAATAAACTCATCAATGCTGCAAAGAACTCATAATAAAAAAAAAATAAAATTACACGATCAAACAAGAAAAAATATTCTTAAATATAAAATATATAAGTAAAAAAAAGTGATCGTTCCCTACTCTACAGAAGTTAATCACTCAGGACAATCTAAAATCAAGTCAGCGAGGTGTTTTTGCCAACTCCTCCAACACTTCACAAGCAGTGATATCTTAGCTGTGGATATTAAGCATAGCAAGCCTAATTTAAGCCTAAGTTTAACCTTTGCTGACCAGTTGTGCTCAAGTAAGTTTTCAGTCTTCGTAGAGACGAAAACGACCTTTCACTAGTGCTTGTGGACACAGGAAGAGTGACAAGAATTTTTTAGAACGGTGTTTAAAGTGGGAAAAACATCCTTCATGCAGGCAGTGTAGTAATTAACTGCCTTTCTTGAACTAATTTTCAAATCTTTTACCCTCTCGTACCGCATATGAAATTCTACAATTTCAGCGACATCACTAATTTGTATATCTTCCTGATAGAAATTCAGAAGTTTTTTAAACTGTCTTCCTGTGCTTTGGTGGCTTGAGCATTGCTGTTAGGTATTAGACACTCAAAACTTCCCAGAACTTTTTCATGTTTCAGAAACCGACGATTCAATTCACTTAAAAAGTGATCCAGAAATGGCAAAAATATGGAAATCCTAAAATATGATTCAGGAGTGTCTGTTTCAATGTTGCACCTTTGCGTTTGTCTACCAGTTCTTCTTGGGAGTTGTATTGCGGAACCGAGTAATTCAGCCATAGCCTCGGATATTTTAAATATTGTTGCAAATTCTTCTTCAGCGTTTGATCTCATTTTGTCTATCACCCCTTTAAGATTGTTCACCATGTTCATGGCATCCTAAAGATCGATAGCTTCATGCTGCAAAGATCGAGCAAGGCGTAAGCTTAAGGGTGTTCGTCGGCCCATAGACGCCAATGCTATAATGCTGTGCACACATTATCTCCATAAAAATTCCATCAACTAAGAAGAAATTTTGCATACGTCTTTAGATTATTGAAAACTACACAGTAAAAGTAAATTATGTAAAAAAAAAATTGTAGAAATATTTAAAAATTGCATTTTTTTACGGTGGTGGCGCCATCTTTCGAATACCAGTATATAGTATTGTCGGAAATCGGAATGTACTTTTTATATATTAATTTTTTTTACATAATTTTTTATTATGTAATCGCGAATAAACTGTAGTTATTTAGTAGCTTTTCAGTTGCTTTTAATATATAAATATTTTGTACCTTAATTTAGCATTGTGGAACCCTGAGAGTGTGTGCAAAAAAAAAAAGGAACTTTCCTACAGTATCAGCGCGGCGCTGCGATCACTGCTTGAACGTTCGGAAAGTTTTATTACAGCAACCCCAAATCTCGATTGCATTTTTGTTTACTATAGGATTTTGCTGTTTTACAATGTGCATTTTAGTTGTACTTTATTAGTTTTTTAAGTTTTCTTTCTCTTTTTTTTTTTTTCAATACAAATACATTGGATAATTACCGGAGAATATTTTCGAAATGTTCGAGTGGAAGCCAAACTAAAAATCAGCCTAGATAGCGTGGCCGTATAGCTTCCGGGTTGATATTTGAGGATTCTTTTTACGTTTGTGAATTATTATATCACATTCTTTGTAAACCTGTATTTTTCAAGCGTATCTGCTTTGTATCTATTACAATTCAACTGGACAATGTTTCCTAAAGACACCAGTAAAAGCCGAAATAGAAATCGCCCAAAGAAACGTGGCAGTCAGTAGCTCAGCGAAAGCGGAGGAAATCCGAAAAAGACATTCAAAGGTAAGCAATATTCTTATATTTTGCTCTATTATGAAAAAAATAACAATAATAAATAGTTTCTGTAATAGTTTCTATAACGACCTTTAATTAGCCGTCAAAAACGCCAACAGGCAAAATATATACTATTTGTTTTTATGAAACTGTGTGTGATAATTTATTTGTGTACTTTACTGTAACTGAAAATTTGTATAATGGGTGTCAAAAAAAAAAAAAAAAAAAAAGAGAAAAAGTGGTGCAAAATGTTTATTTTAGTAAATATTTTTGTCGATAATTAAATTCGTGTGAGCAACTTTAAATTTTGAATTTAACGAACTCTGTTAGCTGTTTTAAAAATGCACCTGCCATTATTACTATTATTTTTGTATATATAGTCAGTGGCGGATCTAGGATTGGGTAAAGGGGGGGGGGGCTAACTTACTGGGTATTCAATAATTTGGGCACAGTTATCCACAGGCCCTACGAGAGGGGGAGGGGCGCCGCCCCGGGGCCCGTGTTCAGCTAAAGTGCGTCCGTAAATTTTTCAGAATGTGTTAAGAATTTCATTTATAGGTCTTTAATTAAAATCTTTTTTTTAAATAGACTAAATTTCGAATACATCCCAGATAGCACAAACTTGTCCAGAACCCTCCCAGAAGACGTCATATAGACAAGTTGACATGTCCATTAAACATCCACGATTCGTCGGATTCTCGTCTCTTTTACATCAATATGGCACTATAGGTCGCCCATATGAAGTCTTATAGACATCTATATAGACATAATTATGGACGTGCTTACGTATACAAGACTTGTCTATATAGACATAATTATGGACGTGCTTACGTATACAAGACTTGCCCATACTAAGTCCACGTATGCACTTAGTATGGGCAAGTCTTGGACATCAACGTCTATATATGGACCTACTTAGGTCAAGTCTTGGACATCTCCATCCATGCTTCTTGCCATTTCACTAAGGTACTATGGATTATCTGGGGCACGTCTATAAAAAAGACTTACTCTGGAAATTAAATGTCTAATTTTGGTCTATTCATGGACAGTTTCTGGATTTTCCAGATTATGTCCATAAATATTGTCTTCTGGATGTCTATCTATAGACATGGGCGAGATGGATCAGAAATGGATATAAAATGGACAACTGTGCTATCTGGGATAATTCTAGAATGATTTAGATGGCAGAAATGTTAATTCTACCATTTAAATATTAGTATTTTTTTCAATCTTCGAACATGAATTAAAAGTATCATTACATATCAGATAAACTTCCCTCCCACTCTTTTTCCTTCCGTCCCTCCTGTTTTTTCGAAACTTTTGTGCTTTACGAAAGGGGCCGGGAAGACTTTCGTCCCGCCTTATAAAATTTCTCTCAGAGGCCCTGGTTATCGAAGCTTGGCGACATTTGGCACGATTTTTTACATGTCGCCTGTATATTTCATTTTTCAACCTACATATAGTATTACGTAATCGAATTTCGAGAAAGATGTGCGAATTTCCGATAAAATAAAATACTCGAACCTGCTAGGACTTGCACTTCATAGGAAAAACAGTGTCTGAAAAAATTAATTTAAATCATACCTCTTTTTTCCATAGCGATATCATTGTATTCTTTCTAATAATGCACCTCTTTACAAACTGCCTGTTAGTGATGCATGTATACAGGGTGAATCTAAACTCTTGGGCAAAACTTTAAAGGGTGATAGGGCACATAATAAGGAATCAGAATCACATAGCAATGTGGGGTCGGCAACGTCGTCTTCGTATAGCTGTTAATAATCACTTTGGAAAAAGTGCTGAAACAACAGTCACTTGCCGACCATTGTTCGTCAGAAACTAATGTATTTTTCTCAAAACAGAAGACTAAAATGGATAGTTTAAAAAGTTTACTTTATTTCATGGATGAAATTTTCGGAGACGAGCCTATTGGTTATGAAACTTGGTTAAGAAATTAGACGGACACTTCAATGCTTTTCCAAAAGTGATTATTACCGGGTAAGTTAAAACTGCGTTTCACCCCAGATTGCTATGTGATTACGATTCCTCATTGTGTGCCCTATCACCCCTTAAAGTTTTGCCCAAGAGTTTAGATTCACCCTGTATTTTGTGAGTGCTGTTCTCCTTGAAATAGCTTGTTCTGGGGCTGGGCATTTATGATTTCTTCCTGATGATTTCCGCTTTCACTCTCACTAGACAAATTATCAGTTTTTGGAATTTTCATAAAATAATCACCTACATTACGATTCAATGACCGCTTTCTTGAGGCCATAATATTTGCATTTAAATTAAATTCTACACGCGAACGGAGCTAAATAGACAACAAATGAATCACACTAGCGCTTCACCCGAAAAGAACGACCAAGCGGCGAAAGCAATTTCAATGGGCTAAGACTTTGAAGCCTGCTTAGATAGGACTATAGTACTTCCAAGAAATTCTTCCACCATTCCTAAACATTCAAAACGGATGTACTTTTGTATAAACAGTAAATGTGCGAAAACCAGGTAAGATAAATTAGCTATAATAATATTATTCTTTCAAAATATCCCTGAAAATCCAAATGGCGGAACAAAAGAACCTTTCACAATGATAAAGATAGCCACTTGGGATTCCTAGTCACTTGATGTCTATGTTACACACCCCATCCCCTCACTATGTACATCCACAGACCTCAAAATACCCGTAGACCAGACAACCCCTATGCTTTCGTTGTGACTAAAATCATCGGGAGCTGTAGGAGGAGCTGTCAGCTGCCAAGGAGGTCCCAAAGATGACGATTGGTGAATTCAATCCTCTTCCTTAGGGGGGGAGGCGCTGCGCTTTCCCCTTTCTACAAAGCGAAAGAGTACCTATCTTTTGTTCATGAACTTGTAAACAGTCTTCGGGACCGTCTGGTAGCTCTCAGCCCCTCTCACTGCTTCTGATCACTTTAGTCACAGAGAAATCATAGCGGTGTCTAGTCTATGTGTATTTTGAGGTCTGTGTGTACATCTATCATAAGGTATTCCACATCAGGTACACATCAGTACAGAATCCGAGACGCGCACCGCACAAGGCGCGCGCAAAGACTGTTTATATTAACACTGAATTATATGTATTTTTAGCTCCCCCTTTTTATGACTTTGCAGGGGGTGAATGGACATCATCGCTCAAACACTGTTCTTTGCACTTGCCATAACCCGTTCAAACAATTAGCTGTTCTGCGCTATCACGTATATATGGTAAAACTAGGTTACTGATCATGCTTAAAAGAAACCGAAATGTTTCAAGGAGAAGACGAAATTTCGGGCGATTCCTTAGCCCGAAATTTGATACTCGTTTTGAAAATACCTGTTGCCTGAGAACGAAAGGGTTAAAAACCATTGATTGAGGTCAAGTCTAAAAATCTAAGTAATAAATCAAAAAAGTAAATTAAAATTTCAAAATAACCGATTTTAGACACGTAGTTTTTAACTAAGAATCAGAACTCTATTCTATCTAGTCTAAATTAAGTTTCAATGGGGGGGGGCTATAGCCCCTATAGCCCCCCCCCCGTAGATCCGCCTCTGTATATAGTTGCTGCACTTGAAACTTAAGGTGATTTACATAAGTCACCATGTTTTATTATTGTTATAAACAAATTTGTATGTAACATTTTAACTTGTTCCATCCAGAGCCTGACTAAAAAATTGTGAGGCACCAGGCCAAGGGTACTATTTTGGGGCGCCCTGTACAGTCATACCTTTATTTAATTTTTTTTTTTTTTTTTAACCAAATGTAGTCACTGGGGAATTTCTTTTGAATGATATGTATGGGCAGGAAGAGGGGATTCAAACTCTCTCTTGTCCAAATATTTTTAACTTAAATTTCACAAATTATTGATGCAGTTATGTTCAAAATTAAATGTTGTCACGTTATCCCTTACTACAGTGTAAACAAACCACATTTTGCTGAACGGTATGTCTTGTCAAAGTGCATCTCTTTATCTAATTTCAGTACTGTTAAAATTTAGCAGAACACATTTTTTTTTAGAATGGTAAAACTATTTTAGTCATTTTGAGGCTACTAAAATTTGGGGGCCCTAGGCTGCGGCCTAGTAGGCTTGTGCGGTAATCAGGGCCTGGTTCCATCTACAGCAATTTTCAATAAAACAAAAAAACCTTGAAATGTGAATAAGTCTCTAGGCTTCTTATTGAGTAAGGAGTGGTACTTACCTATTGTCCCAGCGGTCATTCCCGCCAAACTGTTTTTTCGTCAAATGAGTTGCCAAACTGTTGCCAATCGTATTCAAAACCATTAATAATTTTCATGTTCCCGGCATTTATTTTGGCAAAAAATCGCTTGTCTTGGCGGACCGCCAATATAATACGTAAGTACCTCAGGACTTTTTAATTAATTATAATTGTTACTGGAACCAAATGTGTGCAGAATTCATCTTCTTTCCAGAAATTCACAAAACAGTTACAAAACTGGTAAACAGTGTTACTTTGTAAACAGCAGGGCAGCTGGACTCTGTAGGCATCCCACTAGGGCACCATCTTCAAAGAAGAATCATTTTGAACTCAAAAACTGGATCTAGAGCATAAAATTGTGCTCCTTTTTGACGTTTGTACCGTCACTCCTAGTAAACAGAAGGAATATATGTCCATTTCATGTGTAAGATGACTAGCTAGGTTTGTAACGAATTTCAATTTCACTTCTGCGTAAGCATTCTTATTGAGAAAATGAAAATGAAATTGACAATTCTTCTGTTAAATATAAGAAGTGCTGCATGCATTTAAAGAATAAATTCCTCGTGCCACCATGCTTGAACTGTAGTATGATTAACAAAAACTATGTCAGCATTATTAGAGATTTTAAAAAAGAAAAAAAAATGTTCGGCCATTACTATGAATTAAATTTTTAAAAATGTGAAAACTTGCATAAAACAAGATTTCTAGATCAAATTTTTGAAAAAATCACTTCAAAGTGCATAATTTCATGTTTAAAACATCCTGTGTACCAAATTTGGTAGTTTACGTTTCTGTAATATCTGCATACATAGACATCTTCTTTTATAATAAGTAGAGATTCATTTTTTTTTTTTCTCTCAACATAAGACAGTGGCGGAAAAGAACTTTTAATAATTTTTGGATAACATTTTAAAAAGCCTTTCTTTTTTAAAGAATTTAATTGCATTAAATAAAAATTTAGAGTGTTTTGTGGATGCAAAACACTACAACAAAATGTTAATTGCATGGAATTTAGCAATATTTTCCTGAAATGGTAACTCCTCAACAGGCCCTGACTGGGAGGGTATGGGCACGCCCGTCTCAAAAGAAGGGGGGCCTGGGATATTGCACAACTGATAAATAATAGGATGTGTTAACTTTTGGGGTATGGGGGGAAGTATGATGTTATTATTCATTAATTATGATTGATAATTAATGCATTATTAAAATATTGATCTATTAATTAATATGCATCATTTTATAAATTAATCCCTTGTTCATTCGGGAACCCTAACTGAAAAATTTTTGAGAACTACATTTAAAATGAAGTGTTTTGAAGCCTTCTGGGGCACAATTGCAGCTGCAAAAAAATTTTTATGTGTCAAACTTCATTCAAGTGCTATCAGTATAGCATTTTTAAAAAAATTCTTTCTTTTTTCTGTTTGGGGGCCCGCGTTCAGCAGGGAGGGCCAGAGCAAAATTGCTAGTAGGGGTGTCATAGGTCCAGGGTTCGATTCCCTAGTTTGGCGAGTTTGGCTCAGCCTTTCATCCCTTGAGTGGTTCGATAAAATGAGTACCAAGCTTTGTTGGAGTTAAAAAACAGGGAGCTTGTGTCAGGCTAACCACCTGGCCAAGGAATATGCTTCCGCACCAAAGACGCTGTGGTCATGAAAGCATGGTTGGGCAGTAAAACAAATTTTTAACATTTGAATCATATCACCGCCATCGTACAGTTGCTAAAATAAGAACTGGCACGAAACTTTTTCTTTACTTTGTCACCTGTCATGTCACATCTGCTTCGCTCTTCGATTGTTCCTATCTGTTTTGTTCAAGACCTTTGTGACATTCCTAATCGTTCCCATCTATTTCTGAAACATTAATAAATTTCAATAAAGTGACCATCCATTTCGACGGGTTCCAGCTGGTATTCATTAAATTATGAATATTTCAAAATATAATTATGCTGTCATTATAGTGTTTACTCTGTAAAAGATATTTTTTTCATGACCAAGATTTTTTTAGTTTCATTGATAACATAGTGTTGTGTGTTTTTAAGTACCTACGAATAATGTAAAATGAATTTTAATTAGTCTTTATTTAGTAAAATTACAAAATTGAAAAGCAATATTTTATTTGCAATTAAAATGAAATTTTTAAAAAATTAATATTCGGCTATTTGGCCAAATCACTATTCATTACATCTCCACGTTTTTTACAAGTCTAAAAAACGACATTCTTATGCATTTTGGCCTATACACTCAAACCCTTTTAAGTGCACTAGTGCATGAACACTAGATCCGAGAGCGTTGAATGAAATTTATTAAAAAAAAAAAAAAATCAATCCTGGAAAATATAAAGTGTTCGGGCAATCAACTAGAGCCATTCCAGATTTTTTTTTGCAAAAAAATTCATATAGCTGTAAAGAACTTGTAGGACATCATGAACCTTTAATACTTTCTTGAAAGTATTCATTTATGGGTGATAAAAACTTTTTACTACTGAAACAGAGATTGAGAATCAAGCTTTTATTCAATAATTTACTTGAAATATACATGGGCATGACAGAATATAAGAAATTTAACATACACAGCATGTTAATAATTTCCTATAAAATCTAATTTCACTTTTAGAATAAATCCCTTATAAAAATTCATCTATTATAAATCATTAATTCTATATATTATGCACTTTATTTTAAAATATCTGATGATTCAGCAACTTCATTTTTTTAATTTTTTTTTTCTTTCTTTACAGGTCTATGACTGGAAGTGAATTAGGTGAAAATGATGAATTACATTTGCTTCCTTCTTTTTTGTCAACTCCTATAGAAGACTGCCCTAATGTGTCAGTTAATGCTGCAGTTATAACCTCTACTCCAGTTTCAAAAATATCAATGACTGAAAATGTATCCTGTGGAGAAGAAACAGATTTACCGTCTCTCTGCGCTCCTGCAGATACGCCATCGGATTGTCAACCGCTCCTCTTGTAACAAAGTCCTTTGCAGTTATACTGAGAATTTAGTAACAGATAAAAAGGGAGGATGCTTGAATCAACTTGCTGTTTTAGCAGCTATGTGTACCGGCAGTGGATTCTCTCAAGAGGAAGAGAAGTTTAGTATGATGGGTATGTCATACATGTCCCAGAATACATACAGGCCTTCAGAGAAAACTGCAGGGGATATCATTGAAGCATGTTCCCAAAAGACCATGGAGGCAGCAATAAATGAAGAAAAAGCTTTAGCATGCAAAAGAGGAGATATAGATGCTGATGGCTTCTATAATATATGTGTTATTGTGGATAGAGGGTGGTGTAAATGCACATACGGCCATGGTTATAATGCCTCCAGTGGGGTTGCAGTGATCATTGGAGCTTTAACCCAAAAAATATTGTTTGTCAGCATCCGAAACAAAATTTGTTTAGTTTGCCAGGCAATAGATGACCAGAGAATTCCTCCAAAAGAACATGTTTGTTCAAAAAATTGGAACGGCCCTTCAACAGCGATGGAAAGTGATATAATTGTTGAAAGTCTAAAGTATCTGGGAAAAGTTCACACCATTCGCAGCATACGATTGATTGCAGATGGTGATACAAATGTAATGGCAAAAATACAAGAAAATGTTACATTTGGAGGTAGAGTCATTAAAGTTGAGTGTGCTAATCATGCTGTCAGACGATAGTTTAGAGCCATAGATAGAATTCAAAAAAATTCTTCTAAATTCACTGGGATAAAAGTTAACAATACGTGCAAACATTGCTGTTGTGGCATACCAAAATCCTGCGCAGAAATGGCAACAACCTATAAAACTTTAACTGGAAGAAGCCCTGGCACACCTCAGCAAAAATTTATTGCAAGACGAGTTAGACGCCATATACAGAGGTTGAATAGAAGAAAACTGTTTCCTTCTAAGAAAAGAGTAGCAGAACATGTTGGTAGAGGTGGAGATAAGCATTATGGAGATCTGCCTGATATCCCTGATTTGGATCAAACGAGCTTTGATTTAAAAATTTCTGCACACATGTCTTCGATTGCAGTCACATCTAAAGATGAATTAGAAAGTGTAACCCAGGGGCAAGCTGCATGTGAAAGGTGGCGTTATGAAATATCAAAAAGGATCCCGTCGACTCTCTTCAAGGATGTTGTTTCCAGAAAAGCTACAATACTTTGTGCAAATTTAGTTAAAAGGATACTTTACAGGGATAATGTGTCTACAAAGACTATGGAGTATGGAAAGGCAAACGAAGATCTTGCAAAAAGAAAATATGAAGAAGAAAATGACACCAAAGTAAAATATTGTGGTCTGTTTATGGATCCCCAGTATCCTTTTCTCTGTACAAGTCCAGATGGACTTATAGGTGAAGATGGATTGCTGGAAGTAAAATGCCCATTTTCAGCTTTAAATGCAAAATCGTTGATAGATGTAGTGAATGGAAAACATAACATTGGCTTCAAAGTAGCAGACGATATTTCTAATTTCAAATAAGCTGTTGCCAAAAATTTTTATTCTGAAACATTTACTTTTTTAAAAATTCTTTATCGAAATCATTCTAAAAATGCGTAAACACCCTCTGTAATTTGATGTGTATATATTGTATTTCTGTCTCCTTAAATCATACTTTTTAGTTATTTTCTAATTGTATTCGCATCGTGTCCAGAGTTTTAATTTTTTGGCCAACTTGATTCAACAGCCCAGAATTTTGGAAGATTTTCTTCTAGTGACCTGTGTGGTATTTTAATATTTTGTTAACAATATCTACAAAATTGTAATCTTGCGATCAGCCTTATTCCAACGAGCAGCATTTTGGAAGATTTTACTCATCTAATGTCTGTGTTAGTTTCATATTATGCATGTATATATATATATATAAGAGGAAAGTTTGTTTGTCTGTTCGCTATGGGCGCCCAGACCGTTCGACGGATCTGGATCAAATATAATGATAGATAGATAATAGTTTTTGAGTTATTTTATATTTTGCACAATTTTCGGCCACTTTTTCCCTTCTCCCAGGCCTTCCATGATTATCTATATATATGTTATGGTAAAAGTAATAAACTGGTGATTATATATAATAGCCGGTAATTATACATAATCACCACTAAATACGGTAAATATGATAAATTTTTGAAAATTTATCAAATTAACCAAATTTTTTGCATAATTCCCAACTCCTAATGGTAAATGTGATAAATACAACTGATTGGGCCAGTAGAATAGAGTACAGTTTTTTTTTTTTTTTTTGTGTGTGTGTGTGTGTAGTTACTACTCAGAAATATATTTTTTCGTTGGCCACTATGGCGTAAGAGACCACGAATTACAATATTTTATATTTTACAATTAAAAAGTCAATAAATCGTTATTTTGTTACATACATTTATTTAGTTGAACGAAATTTGAATAAGGGACTGACAGGTGTAGTGAAATGAAAAAAAATATAATTTACATGAACTTGTACAAAACAGATGCACATAAAAAAACAAACTGAAGAAGTTACACAAACTGAGCCCATTTTCAAGAGGAAAAAAAAAAAAAAAAACCACGCACATTTTTTTCAAAGAACGTTAAATGCTTTTACTACAAATTACTAAATATTTTAAGTTTACTTATTTAAGCTGTTGTGGCAATTCATCGTTAAAGAAAGAGGATGCAGTTAGATTAAAACTTAACAATTTATTTTAGCATTTTCATACCAACATACAAATAGCTAGTGCGCGGTTCAGTGACTGACTGACTTGAGTCTGGCTGTTCCTAAGTTTTCTGTGCACAGTTTTCTGATACGGTCACATTGCTCAAGCTTCTTCTACGATTTTGTTACTAAACTCACGACCGTTGTCACTTCGCGGTTCATTGAGAGCTCCAAATATAGTATAAATATCAATTAGGTGATATACAACTTAACTACTAATTTACTATTATTCACTTTTTAAAACAAATTATCATATCTTTCTTTCGTCAGAAAATCACTTTGCCTTCTTAGTCTCCATAATATTAACTAATTTGGAATTAAAACGTTCAAGCATACCAGACATTATTCAATATTTTATAAAATACGAGAGGGTAGCAAGAAAACGTCTAGATGCAACGAAATAAGACAGTTACTGAAATCACGTGGTTGTCACTTGTTGATAGAAGCACAACAGTTATGCAAATGGAACGAATTTTCGCATTTGCGAATTGTAAACAAACACGTCTCCTTGGCGACAAAACTAAATAAACTGAAGCTGTTTGTAAAGTCCAAAGAAACTGATAATCACTGACAGCACTAAACACACGCATTCCAGTTTTACAAAAACTCGTACAACGAGTTTGTCGTATACTAATGCACCCCTTGTATTAGCATCGTGCCAAATGTTTTAATTTTGTGTTGAACTTCATTCCAAAAAACATATTTTTCTTTTAAAATTAATGTCACTCTCCTGTGGCAGTTAATTAAAAAAAAATTGATGTGTGTGTATTAGTGTATTAATATGAATTACTTATATTTAGCTACATATTGATTGATTTGTGTTTTCAGACTTCTGTAGTCTGTTACAAGTATTAACCTGATATTGTTTAGCATTTATTCGTTTGATTGTGAATTCTGATTAATGTGTTTCTGCACTTTCTTAAGCTCTGTAAAATTCCCGTCTGCTATAATATTTAGTATTTATCCCAATAAATTATGTTTTGTCTAAACAGAGTGTTTATTTGACTCTCTAAATCTATATGAACACTGAGTTTAGTGACATTGATTTAAAACTCTACAGAAAGTAGCATTTGAAATTTTAGTTGTCTGTACTAAATTGCACTTGTATGTAATGTACAATTCTCGGTAATAATCTTGCAAAATATTCTCATTAAGGAAAACAGTTGATCAAATTCTTCTGAAATTTATTTACAGTAATAACATAATTTTATGCACTGTATGGGTGGATGATCATCACAAATCTATAAAAAGATTTAACGTCTGTATTATTTGAAAATTACTCAGAATACTCTTGAGTAATTTTATCATAATGTAAATTATCGTAATATAATCTCAGAATACTCTGATGAATTTGTCTTCTAGAGTAATTTAAATTTCCAAAATTTTTTCAAATGAAATTAAATTTTTAATTCAATAATTTCAAATGAAAAGATTTATATAATGCTTTATCACTTAATGTATTTGGACAGTGAAATGGGGTTGTTTTGTTGAAGACAGAAGCAGGAAACAAAGTGACTGCATATACAAACAAGTTATTTATTTATGCAAGAATTACCCTAGAACAGAGGTTCCCAAACTGTGTACCGTGGCACCAGTACTAAATTACTCTAGGGTGCACCGGGTACTAAATTACTCTAGGGTGCTATGTTGAAAATCAAGAAAAGTGTTTTGGTGGAGTATAATCAAGTAATTTCCTATGAACCTGTGTCCCACTAAAAAGTTAGCCAAGCCGATGACCAAGTGGGCGATAGTAAAAATATTTCAGTCAAGTTCGTGACAGCTCTGTGTCCAGTAGCCTCTCTTTTACAGAAACTCCCTGAAATGGATGGGGATGTCAAAATTCTATATCCCTTTTCTCCAAGAGAGCACTTTCTTGATAGTTAGTTCTATAAACAGCATAAAATAAGTAGTTCAAAATACATCCAAACATTTTCTAACCTTCATACGTGCCGCTAATTGTTCTTAGCCTGACAAGGGTGCCACCGCAAAAAAAGTTTGGGAACCTCTGCCTAGAACATAAAAAAAGGTACCCTACTAGTTGCATAGTGCTAGCGCTTTGAACTGGAAGACTGAAGGTGGCTGGTTCAAAACCAGGTCGCGTCCATCGACCTAACCGTTCAGAGTTTTCCGTAGTTTTTTCCGAAACTTAGCGTGGATACGGATTACGATCCCTAAGAAAGACCGTCACGGAGGGCACCCCACCCATAGGCCTAGATCTGGACTGTATAGATAATTGGACTTATCCCACGACACAAAAAAGGGTAGTATTGGTATTTGTTTGCCTTTTGTTATATTTTAAGCACTAGTGTGGAAGAATAGCAATTTTGTTAGTGTCATCATAATCCAGTGGTACTTGTTATATAACTAAACAACTCAGGAAGACCTTCCTTATCCCACTGCCATGGTACGATCACCAAGACGGTTCAGAATAGCATAATCGGCAAGTTTACTATTACATGAACACTACTTCTAAAATAATTATTTACAGGTACATGAAGACGACGTTTCTGACCCCGCATTGATATGTGATTCTGAACTGTCTTGCTTGATCCTATCCTTCCGAAAAGTCTGTAAAACTAATTTCGAATTACCCTGTATTTGAAAATTTTCTTTGAGAAATTTGTAGTTCAGCTACTGACTGAATCCAAAATAAAAGAATTAAATAAATAATAAAAAATCTAATGCATGTTTTGTTCCACCTGCAAAGAGTTTAAACTTGATTTCTTAATTTTCTATCTTTGTTTTTTAAAATTTATTCTTATATACGAACATCCCCTCCCCACCCCCCAAAAAACATATATATGTGCTATTACTTAATGTTTTACTTGGGATTCAATATTACGCAAGTTTAGCTATTTTATATTATGTATATATAATACTGGGTGATTCAAAATAGATGTTAAGGCGATTATTTTTTAAACCGTACGGGATCGAAACATACTTCAATTAGAAAAGTCCGTCAAATTAAGAGTAGCTTTCAGATATGGCATTTTTTTTACTGGGGGTTGTATAACTATTAAAATACGAAATTTAATTTTTATGTGGTCCCTCCTTTTCTACCTTTTATATTTAGAAGAATGTTGCTCTTTGCCTAAGAAAGTTAATAAAACAAATCCCGTCTCTCTAAGTGAAATAGTTAGGGAGAAAATTAATTTTGAAAATGATGACTTACACCACTTTACCGACTGTGTTGGCGTCCGTTTTCAGGGGGGGTTTCTCCAGATGTAACGTGAATTCGCGTTAGAACCCCTTAGAAAGTCCTCCTACCAACGCACCCCCCTTGGCAGATCGCCCTATTGTAGCGTTGCCATAATCACAGGGGAAAAAATCTTTACGTTAGGGGTCCAACTATCAGTTGCTGAAAGTTAAATTAAGATCCCATTGAGTAATCAAACGGGTTCAGATGTGTTAACAGGTACATTTTACCTATGGACGCCGGCAGAATATTTCGGGGGGGGGGGCAAAGACTACTTCAACGTATGGTTACCATGTTGGAAAGAGCAAAAAAGCAAGGGAAAACACTGCATACAAAAATCCAGGGGGGGGCATTGCTCCCCCCCTTGCCCTATGGATCCGGCGTCCATGGTTTTACCTAAAATGATCAATACTGCTTTATGAAATTAGCGATAATTTAGTCTTTTAGGGGGGTCATCCACTAATTTCATCAAACTTCTAGAGAAAGAATTTTAAAGTGTAAAAGAGAATGACAAAATAATGGTGTAGGTTACGATGATGTGGTAAATTTTACTAGAAACTTCCAAATATTCATAACAGGAAAATTCTAGCTAAATTAGGATTTGAGGAGTCAATGGTGTATATCGAGAGACAATTAACTTCATCGTAAAATTAATTACATTTTTCTCACTTTTGAGACATCTCCTTATTACTTTGCGACGAATGCCAAAATTTTCAAATTGATATATCGCGAAAACTTTTTCACTTACAGACACGGGATTTGTTTTATTAATTTTCTTGGGCAAAGAGCAACAGTCTTCTAAATATAAAGGATAGGAAAGGAGGGACCGTATAAAAATTAAATTTCGTATCTTCGATCACTTACGGTTTAAAAAATAATCGCCTTAACAATTATATTGAATCACCCGGTATATATTATATCGATTTTTATAAGTTATAATGCAGTTATTTATAAGTGTTATTCGTAGTTTTTTAGTTCTCGGCCACCCCCCCCCCCGAAAAAAAAAATCCTGACTACGCTAGTGTCTCTTTGGGCCCCCTTTTTCAAAATTGAACAAAACATTTATTTATAGCGTCTTACAGAATGGATTTAATAATTTTTTCACAAAAATAATTTTTCTTGAAAATTTAATGAATTTTTTTATTTGAGAGAAATTATTCTATCAGGTCTGAAAGGCTTGAAGTATGATATATTTTCTCTTGCTCTGACAAATTTGATTCACTCAAAATAAAAAACAAACAAAAAAAAAACTTGCATTTAAAAACAAATCTGGAATTTTAAATGCAGTTTTTCAGTCATTTTTGAACCCATTTAATTGTTCTTAGAAATTTGAAGGGAAGCTCAACCTTTCCGTGCCTTTTCAGTAATCCGGCACGGCAGGACCGTACCCAGAAAAAAATTTCGGGGGGGGGGGGCAAACGGTGAAAAAGGCTAAATTTTTCACAAAAGGCTTCATCAATCATCATTATTATTTTGTTAACAACATTTTAAATTTCGGGGAGGGGGGGACCGGACTCCCTGGGTACGGCCTTGAGGCCCGGCGGGCCCGGCCTTTTCGTATCAGCTGTTTGCTCCGCTTCTTTCTCTAGATCCATAATGCTTCAAAACTCCCCCTGCGTAGATTTCGCCCTCGAGATCAAAACGAGAAGATCAGTTTCTGCACTGTTCATGCTGAAACAAAACTAGTTTTTCAAGGTCTTAGCGGATGCGCGCGCATATTTCAACAGACTAAATCCAAAAACGAAACAAGATACTAGCAGTAGCAGCGGAAATTACATAGCCGGAAACCAGTTTGCCATAAAAGTAAATTTATCACACATGTGATATTCAGCGCCATCTGTTGGATAACTGTTTCCCTAGCTTCAAGCTGACGGACCATCTTAAGGAAAATACTTTACCCATCACCTGTAAACTGATTATGAAGGATGAACTCTGAAGTTCATGTACGACCTGCGATGCCATCGAAGCTGATTCTAGATCCTGCCACTGAGAAACTTCTTCAATAGCCTCATGGACAGCGGATAACATTTCTTGAAGTAGTAATATGGAATCATGGCGTTCAACCCACCTAGTTGGACATAGTTGTTTTAGGCTACTATGCAGATAGATTTAGTAGCTACTAAACCTATTGTTCAGTTACTAAGTTAGTAAGTGGGCGGAGATACTAAATGTTCGTAAATCGGGATTCAGATACATTTAGTACTAAATCACGTGACCAACACCAAGGGAAGTCAGGGAAAAGGTAGGGATAAGTTAACAGGGAAGCTAGTAGACTAATCAGAGCGCTTGTTCCAGGCGTGCGTTTATTTAGTCCGTGATTTAGCAGCTTGTTTGGTCACGTGATTTTAGCAGCTTGTTTTGGTCACGTGTTTAGTATCTCCGCCTCCAAATTCTATCTGAATCCACTTTACTAAATTTAGTAACTAAACAATAGGGTTAGTAGCTACTAAATCTATCTGAATAAGGGCTTTACCCACCTAACTAGATTTGGCTTCAGGAAACAGTATCTCAATTGCTTTTTTAATAACCTCCATTCGTTTTGGAGTGTTAAAGAACACATATACTTTTGTTGCAGTCCCACAGCAATTTCTGATCTCAGAAACTGAACATGATGCATTAATAGCAAGGTTTAAGCTATGGGATGCACAATGGACATATATTGCAGTCGGATGCTCTTCCGTTACATAGGCCTGTGCTTCGATGAATTTTCCACTCATTGCGGAGGCTCCATTATATCCTTGTCCCCTCAAAAACTTTGTATCGATTCCAAACTCCCGTATGAAATTCAAAATGATTGTCACCAGGTTTTTAACTGTTAAATCAGAAACAGGTACAAACTGGAGGAAATCTTCTCTAATGCCATTATTATGTAGGTACCTCACGCCGACTGATGCTTGTTCTTGCGTTGAGACGTCTGTCGTTTCATCCGCAAGAACAGTAAAACATTTCGCTGAATTTACCATCTCAACCAATTTCTTCAACAGTATATCATTAATAGCAGAAATAATTTCATTTTGTGTTTTTGGTGAGAGGTAAAGTGCATTTTTCGATCCTATTTCTAAATACCTTTTCAAATTATCATCTCCAGAATTAGCTCTGAATCTCAAAAGAGCTCGGAAGTTTCCCTCATTTTCAATAGGACAAACTTCCAAATTAAGCTTTCCGTGGTCTCTGTGGGCTCAAAGTGGTTTACCCTGCCTACCACAAAACAATACAGTGTCAATTATTGGCAGGACTGCTTTCCTGTTTTCAATAATTTGTTGCTGCAGAGCTGTGTTTTGTAGCAGCTGGACACTCGGTATCGTGCCCCTATATATTTTTAACGAATCTTCAGCCTTAAGTATACAGCGTTTATGGTATTCATTATTTTCGTGGTTATTGAATTGTTCCACGGCGTCCTTCCAACGACTGAAAGGCTTTTTTACTAATAGGGCTATCACACTGAGAAAAATCCGACCAACTTTCCTTGCAAATCAAGTTTCCGGCCGATTTCCTCCGCCGTTACCTTGACGACCGCGGACTCCAACTTTTTCCTTTCTGAAGGAAAAAATCCGAGTCGGACGAAATTTCGGCCAATCAGAGTACTTCTTCCTGCTACGTCAGAAGCAATTTCGAGCAATGGCGACTATGTTCGAAGCTTGTCAGCTTGGCTCGATGTCAGAATCACGTGTAAATAAAATTATGTCCGCGTTCAAGTGGACTTTGGAATTAGAGATTGCTGCCGAAATGGCTGCTGATCCGATGTAAATATACCAACGCACAGTGCCGGATTAACAATATAGCAGATGTAGCAAATGCTACGGGCCCGGCGCCTTTACCTTGAAAGTTTTCGTCTTTCCCCCTCAAGATCTAGCTTTTTTGACACTTTCCAAAAAGGTAGAAAAGTGTTTAAGATTTCGGTTTGTCTGTCTGTCCGTCCTTGACTTGCGTCAATAGGCATTGATTTCTACGAAATTTATATATGTTATTCTTATCTGCAGTACCATGTACCCTATTGTAAAGGATCTATGTAGCATTTATAGATTTTTTTCTACAAGAGCACTCAAAATAGTCCCAATACATTGCGCTCTATGGGAAGTTATTCTTTAAAGCGTATCACCCTACTAACTACAAGGGGTGATCAAATGAAAAGGTACGAAACGACACGGTGGGTACAAATGTAGACTTTATTCAAAATATACTCCATAGGCCTGAGCACAACGATCCCACTGACGAACAAGCCGCAGGATTCCTTGTTCCCAGAATTCCTGTGGCCGTGACGAGACCCAGTCCGTCACAGCGTCCTTGAGTACACCCTCCAAAAAAAGTATTCGAGCAAAAGAGAAATTTCATATTTTAGATTTGCGAATAATAATTGAGTTTTTTAAAAACGCACAACTTGACAGAAATATGGAAATTCATATTTATACATAGCCTAATTCATATTCTATGATAAATAATTTTTAATATACGAAACGAACGTAGGAAATTTCTCTCTTGCTCGAATACTTTTTTTGGAGCGTGTACGTGTCCGAGTGGAAGCGCTTCCCTTTCAGGTGGTTTCTTCAGTGGAACTAACACATGGAAATCGCAGGGCGACATGTCCGGGCTGTAGGGCGGATGGTCCAACGTCTCCCACTTGAACGTGGCCAGTTCCTTGGCGAAAACGGACATTCCATTTTCTCATTGACTTGTGGGACACACAGCCTTCCCAGTATACGATCATCATCCTGCGATGAATAGTGGCCGGTTTAACACCTTCCGCTGTCAGCAATCGGATAACGCCTCGCTGCCCATAAATCGTCGAATTTTGCAATGTGAACACCATCCTGTCCTCACACGCACTGCCGCGTCAATTGGACGTAGGAGGGTGCTTTTTACAAGAGCTTCTGCTCTCTCCTGCGGGCCCCCGCATGTTCCTATCCACACAAAAGTCTCCAATCGCATTCCTAGATGTCTCGCTACGTGCTCTTATAGCTGCATGGACAAATATGATAACGGTTAGGTTGTTGCGACGTTTCGTACCTTTTCATTTGATTACCCCTTGTAGTTGCGCTGAACCCTGACTTCAAGATAAAACTTTTTCCTCTATGACTGCAAAAAGATAACAAGTCAAGGACAAAAAGCTTAACAACTTCTACATCGTTTGTACGATCCGCTGGAAAATTTTCACAACTTTGTAAAAAAATATAGAAAACAATCTGTCAATTTTAAAAATCTGAAAATCCACCCGTTCCTTCATTTTTAAGCGATTTTACGCTATTTTCAGCACCATCTCGTTTCCGAGAGTAAAAAAAAAATTGAATCATTTGCGTGACAAAATGACCTATTTTAAGTAAAAATGACGTCATACAATTGGGGGGGGGGGTTCCAATACGTTTAAAATAATTTCTCCCGATTACACAGTTTTTTATTATTTTTTTTCCCACAAATAAATCGTCTATTGGATATTCGAATGTTTATGTATACAAAACGAAAGCTTTCGACTGCAAAAAGATTCCGCGTGTTTCCAGATGAGCATGAAATTCAATTTGGGTCTGTAATAAAAATTGAATATGAACTTATTTATTTTAGGTGGACGAAAATTAAATATATTGAATGAAAGACAAATTTCCTTAAAATGTTTTTTTCTCTCGCCTGTTGTAATTGCCTTCACAAAAGGCTTTGACTTCCAGTTTTAGAGATATTCTGCTCTTTGAAATGAAACAAAATTGGATGTTATTAAGGATTACAAAATGAAGCTTTGCATCGAAAATAGTGTCTGTATAGTTAAAAGTTTTTCTATACTGGAGCACTCAAAATAATTTCAATACAATACGGTCAATGTCAATGGCAGTTTAGAGACAGGCATCTATTTTAAGCATATAATACTATCCTACAATATGATTAGCTAATAATCCGACGACGATCGTGTGCCTCCTTCAAAATTTGAGCCAAAAGCCGGCAATGTTGGTGACTTTTGCGATAAATTGCCAAATAGGGTGCGAAAAAAATGCTTTGAAAAATGAACCGAACTTGGCGATATTTTTATTATTTTACGATAAATCGAAAAAGGTATTTAAGTATTATCCCGGTGGTCATTAACGCCAAACTATTTTTTCCTCAAATTTCCTGGCAAACTGTTGGCAATCGTATTCCGAACCATAAATAATTTCATGTGTCCGGCATTTATCTTGGGGAAAAAGTTGCTCGTCTTGGCGGATCGCCTGGATAATAATGTAGTACCTCGAAAAATGTCTAATGTAATTATATTAAGCCGTGTCGATTTCTTTGGAAATTTTGAAAATTCGTTACTCGCACTTTAATTAACTGATTTATTGTATTGTGTTTTGTTAAGGGCTATCTGCCTAGGAGTATGAGGGGGTCTCCGACCGACGAAAATTTGTTAATGCATTAGAACCCAAAATGGGTTAACGTCCTTATGATTTCGGTTATTTGTCTGTTCTGATGTCCACCCATCCAGTGTTCTAACTGCTGTGGATATACATCGATTTGTGCGAAATTTATGTTTTTTCTATGTACAGTACCACGTACCATATTGAGAATGGTGTATGTAGCATTTATAGTTCTTTTACAGGAGAAAAAAATCCAATGTATAGCACAGTCTAAAAAAACAGAACTAAAAGGGGGGTTCGGGGGGTCTCCCCCTGTATCTGTTGATACAGGAATGACTGAATCAACAGTCATTCTTGAAAACATATTTTAGAGATATTCGATTTTTGAAAGAAAACAAGGTTGGCATATATATTACTAAGGCTCTCAAAATGATGCTCTCCATTGAGAATAATGTCCGTATTATTAATAGTTCTACAGGAGCACTCAAAAGAATTCCCATTGCAGTCTGTGGCATTTGAGAGACACTAATACATTTCTAGCACAAGACAATGAGTATGAATTTTTATATTCTTCAGTTAAACGCTAAAAAAAATTAAAGGTCTTTTACTGGGTCTCATAAAATTGCATTTATAGTGATAATACAACATTTTTTTATCTACGAAATTTCGCCAGTTTTAACTAAAATACATAGCTGATATGGCGCAAAAATATTTTGTATTAGAAAGTGTTTTATAATTTATGAGCTTGGCATGATTTATCTTTCTTGATTTTTTAAGGCAACAGATAAATCTTGTAATTCTTTTTTTCTTTCGTTCTTTCTTTCTTTTCATTTTTATTTATTTATTTTTTGGATAAGACAATTTCTGAAGCTCTGTATAGTGGAACTGTAAATCAGTTGTAGACAACTCATTGAAAGACTTATGTATAACTCGGCTGTTCGAGTCTCGTCAATGGGAGACCTACCCTGAACCCCCCTAATTTTTTAGTTTCACGATTGCCATATTAAAACGATATTAAGGGACTATGTCATTTTATCTCTCATCTATTGTGTATTTCACCTGGTAACCCCATGTTGAAATTTTTAGGATTGTAACCTATTTATAGAAAAATACATGTGATGTACATTCTACAGCTTAGTAAATATTGTAACAATAGATTAAAGCTGTTGTGAACTAATAGTATTCAAATATATGTAAAATATACTTGTGATGTATATTCTACAGCTTACGAAATATTGTAACAATAGATTAAAGCTGTTGGGAACTAATAGTATTTAAATAAACGGATGAAATTTTTAAACAATCATTTTATCAAATAAATGCAACCTTATGGAGCTTATAGAAATCGGTGGTTTACGTAACACATACTAACATTTTCAGCGGACATTTATTCTTACTTTTATGTCTCATTTTCAGAGGGGGTGAGAGATAAAATGGCATAGTCATTAATATATTTAATGTGGCTGTTGCGTGCCTGCATTATTTAGTTAACTCATTACCTAGGCGAAACTGAATGAGTATTCTAAAGTCAGCAATAAGGAAATACACAAGAGTATATATACAACAATACTGTGGAACAAAAACACGGTTCTCTGAAAAAAAATTCAGGGAGCATCCAAAAGGGGGGAAATAAAAGAAAGACAGAAAGAAAGGCTGTATCATTATCTTTTCGTTGACTAAAAGCGAAACTCGGACAAACGGAGGAGGGGTATCCAGATCCTTGCACCACCCACCTATGGCCTTTAGAAAATGGATTCCTTACCAATAATGTTACATTTTTGTCTTTATTTGAAGAATGAATCCAGAAATAAACAAAATATAGAAAGGAAACTAAGTGCCGAAACAAAAAAACAGACTCAGGGTCTGATCAAGGGCGGATTAAAGGGAGGGGGTCGGAGGAGGTGACCGCCCCTCCCGAGAAAAATGAAATTAATGTAAACAATCCCAACTTACTTCCATAAAATTTATATATATATATATATATATGTTAATCTTCCATCCAAGCCTCCACCCACAAAATTGTATTAATCCGTTTGCGGGCCAGATTATTCATTAGGCTGTAGTCTATCTGTCTAGATCATTTCAGGGACTTTTCAGTAACAAGTCGAAAGAATTTTTTAATGAAGTTGCAATCAAACTTTTCAAAATGACTCAATAGAATGGAAATATTTGTGGCTATTTCTGAAGATGCTCTCTGGAACGCGAGTTGACCTTCTGCATTTCTCTGAGAGCAGAGATCCATAGGATTAAGATTGTAGGAAAAACGCGCACCATAATCAATAATAATCCCCCACGAAACAATAATTTTTATTTAAATATTGGACATAAAGTTACAGGCCCAGTTTGATACGATACAGGATGTTTACAGGCCCAGTTTGATACGATAGACAGCTTGCAAATGTCCGATAGGACTATCGCAGGACCTTTATAAAACATTGCCAGTTTAATAACTGGATGTTTACAGGTCCAGTTTGATGCGATAGACGGCTTGCAAATGTCCGATAGGACTATCGCAGGACCTTTATAGAACATTGCCAGTTTACCTAGCAGATCAAATCTATCAGTCATAATCATCAGATCAATCCTATCAGTCAGTTTACCTATCTTATCTTATCTATCTACCAGTATTATCCTATCTATCTATCTATCATACTGTGCTATGCTTTTTAATTTTGGGTGTTATTTTGCAAAGTTTTATTACTTTTAATCTTTAAACACATTTTTTAAAAAAGATTTCTTATTAGACAACAAATGATCCAAAACTAACGATAAAATTTGAAATTGTTTATACATATTGAGTTGATCATCTTTTTTCTTACATTTTCTGTTTTTCCAAGCAAAATGCCAAATAGTGGATATTTAGGAAAAGAAATGTGGCAAAATATACTCCCCTGATTTAACTGCAGGTTGCTACTTAAAAGGGACGTTAAATTATAACCTTTATCCCTTACACGCTTTTAAAATCATTATGTTAACCAAAACTTAGAGCGTCAGTTGATTTAAAAGAGAAAAACCAATCCTGTGTTTTTACACATATCTGAAAATAATGGCAGTTATGTTTTGTTTCTTTTTACCCATATAATATGCTTTAAAGATGAGGCAATAATGTAAACTTACTACATAACGCTGTTGAAAAGTCGAAATATAAAAATGTTTTCCAAAGGCTGTAAAATATGTTTTAATTAAAAATTCGATTGAATTATTTAAGGTGAATATTGAGTTTGAAAATGGAAAATTCAAAACCAGTCTTCAGACATTTTAGATTGTTATAGCAATAATTATTTTTCTAATGGCAAGCACTTGCCGTATAGGCACTGACATTTACCAAGGCCAGAGTTACTGATCTCTTTATTATGGAGGCACGTAATAAGTGGACCAGAGTTACCTCCTATGAAGGGACGGATGAAATCACGCCCAATCCCGGAACAGAACCTGGACCAGTAGAATGGCTCTCTAACCACTGCAATACCCGGGAAGAAAAAAATTAAAAAGAATAATGACGTGCAGTTGATTTAAATATTATAGTATGAATAAATAAACCATGTATGGTTTTAATGTTTTTTTCAAGCCGTGTGTCATTATAGCACATCCATACGAGCATTTCCAATTCGATCAACAGTAAAAATTATCCCCCATGCAAAAAACCCTTAACGGGTTAAAAATTTGTGACGCAGCATTTTACTTTATAGCTATGAGAATTTTAAATATGGGTCTTAAAAATAATGATATCAAATTTTGAGCGACGTCCTGCTGTAATTTTTAAAGATTTATTTTTAAATTCCATTACAGTTACTTTCATTTTATTTTCTAAAGAAGATTTACAAATTGAAGCAACGCTTTTAATTATGAAACACACTGTCAAATATATCACACTCATCCAATCCCCTACTGTTGCGGTCTCGCTGTAAAATTCTCCAACTGTGCCCGTAAAATGAACCTCCGTATCCCAATTAAACCTAATTGCAATATCTTTAAAAGAATTTGGTCAGATAAAGACAAAATAAACCCTTTAGAAACAGCAGGTGTCTACAAAATAAATTTTACTTATAGAGAATCCAACCTTCCTGGATATTACATCGGTGTTACAAAAAGAAAAATTAAAGACAGAATTAAAGAGCACATAAACGATATAAAATATAATAGACAAAGTACAGCCCTCTCCCACCTAGCCTTAAAAGAAAATATAGATATAGATTTCATAAATGTTAAGAAAATAGTTAATTACAATAACCACAGTTATAGTTTGAAACGGGAAGCGTTGGAAATAATGACACAAGAGCAAGCCGTCAACGACATGAAGCATGTGCAGATAGAGGAGATGTGGCTTGAGTTGATGAGGCGGGGAGCGAGCTGAGCGAGCTCAGTTCCGAAGATGAAAGCGACTTAGCTGCCAAAAGCGCTAAAATGGTTCGTCTGTTTTAAACTATTACGGAGATTTTAATTGGCTTTTAATGATTTTAACTATATAAATTTAGATATTTTTAAAAGTTTATATTAACACAAACAGCTTTTATATCTGTGGATGACTTTAATTTCTTACACATTGAATATACTTCTGCCTCCATAATGAAACACCATCTTTTACAATAATGGTTTTGTTTTAATTTACTGTTTAAAGATGTAAATTTTTTTGTTTCCATTGCATGTATGTGACTTGGATCTTAAATTTAGATTCAGTCATATCAGCATTTCAGAAAGTCTTTTTATTAAATTTTATTAAAATAAGAATCAGAATTTAATCACATAATGAGTATTAATAACCAACTGGCATTATTCATAAGCAAATATTAAGAAAATTTTTTAATTATAACACTACAAAACAACAATCACGTAAGAATAAATTTCTGAGAAATACTGAATACTGCATTAATTAAATAAAAATCATAATAATTTAAACGAGAAAAACTTTAAAAAATAATTTATTATATAACCACAAACATACAAATTATCAAATAAAATCAAGAGTTAAGCAAAGCACTTTTAAACATTTTTACATTAACAAATATTTTTAGTTGATATACAATTTTAGTGAGGAAATGTGAAATTTAAATTCAGCGTACAGAAGCTTCAATTGGCTTAACTTTATCATTACTGTTCTGTCTAAAATGAAGTCCCTTTAATAATTTACTTTTTAAATTTAACAAGCATGTTTTCAGTTCAAAATAACATAGAAAAATACATCAAATTTCGTTATTCTCAAGACAACTTTGAAAAGCATGTTTGTTGACATTTTAAAGTGTTTACAAAAATGGGGAAATAATTTTTCAACTGCTGTATGCATGTTAATTACATTTGTATATTCATTTTAATCAATATACTTGCATTTAATCCTAAGAGAATTAACATATTTACTCTAAATTAAAATGTCAGCAACACAAGTTTTCCCTCATAAACTCAAAATTTTAAAATAAAATGCAGGATGTCACTTTTTTAAACATATGCATCAAACTTAATTACAATAAAGTTATTTGAAACAACAATACAATCCACTGTAGGAAACAGAAATAATAAGTATAACATTAGTTACACTACGACAAATTGAAACTAATTTAAAACAGATTGGTAAAACATAAAACTGGTATAGCAACTTTGATAGTCTAGTACAGGAATGGTAAACCTTTTTCAATTAGTGTGGTAGTTAAAATTATGTATTATTATTTTAAGTGTTCAATGTGCCACTTGTTATAAATACATTTTTTAATCTTTAAACCCCTGCTTTAATTTGAAAATATTCAATTATATTTTGTAACCATATTTGCTATTTAGTTATTAACTTTTATTAAAAATAAACACAGTAATTTAAAAATATTTCAATTTAATATTAAGTAAGGAAAAATGCCCTAATAAAAAGTTGTTCTTAATTAATGTAAGTGAATAAAGTAATTTAATACACACCTGTGGGCATGCTACCAAAGTACCTGCCGTGTGCCACCTAGTGACACACACGCTATTGGTTCACCATCACTGGTCTAGTGCCTAATTCATATAATCATCAATACAGCATAAATTTAGCTCAAAAGTTTTTGTAGAATATTATTACTGCATATACAATTACTTTATAAGAAAAATGCATATAAAATATAAGTCTAATTTTGGAAACTAAAAGTAAGCTATTTTTATTTTACATAAATACCATTGAATAAAAAGCACTGGGTGATTTATCAATCTCAAGTCAAGTATTAATGAACCCAGACAACAAAAGGGCATTGTTCTAACTTAAATGCTTAAAATTTAGAAATTTGAGAGAACAAGAAAGAAAAAAAAAACCTGAATGAAAACATACTTATTCAATATACACACTGTTTTCATTCATATTTTCATTCTAAATCAATCAATTCAATTTTAAAGTGATGGAATTAAAAATTACAATGAATGCTCACTTTAAAATAATCTAATTTAACTGCTTCACGGGTTCATATATATTTTGAAATCTACTGCCAAACACACACACACACAAAAAAAAGAAAAACAGCATTTTTTTTTTCAATTTGAGGTTATAACAGACACATCCAAAATTTGTTCTATTGTACTCATGTAGGTTGATGAATATGGTTCTGAAAAAAGTTCTTATACTTTCTACAGTGTAAACGGATTTTTTCAAAACTCTTCATATATTAAGCACAAGGCAATTTATTTCACTACAACTTTGAAGGTTTATTTACCCTCTCATAACTTGTTTCATACCTAAAAAACTTGCCCCCCAAAATTATCAGCAAATAGTTTTTTATTAAAACCCACTCCTAAATATGGTCATCAGTATATCCCAAATATGCTGATAATGGAGCTAAGTGTCATACTCCAACAACCCTAATGCAGTATTTAAAAAAATTTCAAGCATGTTCCTTCATTTTCTTGAACTTGTAGAACACAGCATATAAACCTCTTCAAAATGTTAACCTTTCATTCTCAGTGATGCAAATTGGAATCTTAACATACATGAGTAGTTTTCATATTTCTTTTGCATGTGAAGTGTATTTGTAATTTTATTTTTCTTATATAATGCAGTACTTTACATTATATAAGAAAACCAAACTACAAATACATTTCAAATAAAAAAAGAAATCTGAAAAACAGTTATGAGTTTTACAATTCTGAGTGGCATCACTGTGAATGAAAGCATTAAGGACTCATTCTGAAGACAAATATCAGAAAAATTCAGTTTTACATGTATCTGGACAAAACAAACATTCAAAAAGGAATTCTTTGAAATCCTTTTTACTCTTGGTTTGTGATAAAGTAATAGAAAAACCAAGTGGTAAATCTACAGTCCAAATCATAATATAAACTATTATAAAGTGACAGAAATCAGACATCATATATTCAGGGCAGTAAAAATAATTGTCTATGGAAATAACCATTTGAGACAGTAGACAATACTTAAAAAGTATTTAAAAAAGAAAACACATTCTCTATACATATAACATTTTTTTAGTTTTCACAATTTAGATGCCCTTTTTAATTTTTGTCTCAGGATTTCCATAACTCAGTAAAGACAAATGGAAATTTCTACAAATACACAACTGCATTTTAATATGGAATGATATTTTTGGTGTGTCTGTATTTTAGAGACAAGGTTTACATTTCAATGAACACACATATGCACACAAAAGAAAAGAATATGTATATATATATGTATATATATACAGTAAAAAACATTTAACATGAAATTGAGGAGATTGAAATAATTTTTCATGTCAAAAGATTCATAGTAAATTGCATAATTACTGTCTGGACCACTATATCCTTTTATTTTAACTGCCTTTTTTATGTAAGTATTTTCATGCTAAATGTACTTTACTGTATATGAATTCCTGATAAAGATTACATTTACAATTTAGTTTATAAGCATTGAAAGTTCATATAAACTATAACAGCAATACAACACTAAAACTGAGCAATGACTAAAAATCGGCAATTAAGTACTTACTTGAAATCTGAAATACTTAGGGTGCATTCAATAAATAACCAGATAAGAATGGTTTTTGTCATGAGTGTGTATGGCTTGTTACTTACTGAGAATGTTTCATACATAGAATTTCACATAAGAGTATTTTGGAGGCATAAAAGTTGACTTAAATTGGGAGAAAGATGACAATTGTAGATGTCATAAACATGCAGAACTGAACTAACTTTAAGCAGAACTGAAAACCTTTCTTTAAAAAGAAATATGTCAAAGAATTTTTTGTTTATCTGATTGCTTTACAATGTTCAATCAATTTCTTTAAAACATTTAAACAAGGAGTCAGATTTACTTTATTAACATAAGCTAAATGCAAACTTTGTGGTTAAGTTTGGTTTGCTATTTAAAGGCACCAAATATTTCATGCCTTATGCAGGCAAAGAAAACAGTATTTTAGAGTAATACAGAATTAGAAAAATATTTAAAGAATCCACACACAAAATAACTTTTTAGTACAGTACAGAAGAGAGAAAGGGAATCTGAACAAAAATACTCTGCATGTAATACTTATCATTTTATGTTAACTAAAAGAATAATTAATTTTACCATATCAAACCTAATTATGGTAATCCCATTTAACAAGCGTGCCTTTATAAATATGCCTTTTTTTAAGATTAAGGAACAATGAGTATTACATAAAGTTTCACTTACCCTTACTCTTTATGCAAACCAAGTTCATGTGTTATAAAATACATATACAAGAATGCTACACAATTTCTCTCACTTAATAGATTTCAGTTCTTAAGCAAATAATGAAAAATAAGTTACAGAAAGAAAACTGTACAACATTTACTACTAGACTTTTAGACAAACAAATCAAAAAGGCTACATCATCACTGACTAGTCATTCCAAAGTCTTTTGTACATACACAAAAAATTTACATACATACATTCAGCTAATTTACAGTCATTCAAATCAGTCACACACATGCTGAACAAATACAATTTTATGAGTCATATAAATAAGTTACTTACAAAAAAACTATTGAATAAAGTTACAAGGCAAACACTATTAAGAGTTTATTTCACATATGTATGTTTATAAACATGTGTGTACATATATCTAGTTATACATCTACACACATGCACACATACATACACATTTAGGTGCATAACATATTTGGTATGCAGTTTATATTATGGAGGGTATAGGAAAAATTCCAAAGTACAGAAGACAAATTACAAGTTCTTCATATGCTATGGAAGTAGGTTCATGATCACAGCCAGATATATCTTCCAAATTACTTTGGCAAGCACCTGAGCTAAAATACTTAAAATGCATAAACAGGTGTCAGGACAAAATAGCTGCACTTTTATGCGAAGAAGCAATATTATCTAAACTGGACCACTTTCTTATTCCATTTCGGTGCAAATCCACTAAGGTTCCACTTAATGCTAAAGACATGGCCTGAAATGACAAAAAGAAACTTTTTAAGTAATACAGTACATGCACTGAAAAATCATAGATATATTAAAACATGAAAATAAAGCTTTTAACTAAAAAGGTTCAGAAATCCTGTTAATAGAGAAATAGAAGATTCTTTGAAAATACTGTCTAGCATACTGCCAATAAGTAATCAAATAGAAAGAATACTAACATCATTACTAGTTAATTTTAATAGATGCACATTAATTTAAACAAACATAAAATGTTCAGTTTTTAATAGCCTTTCCAACAATGTAACATTTATGTAATGCTAGCTATATAGCCCAGCGTCAAACGAACAGATTGTTACAGGTTCTACAACAACAGTGGATAGTAACAATTGAAAAGCTGAGTGCATGAACATGTTAAGGACTATTAAATATTGGATGTCTATTTGTTATGCCAATTCTTATTATCAGGGATGCCACTCATAAAATGGCAAAAAAGAAATAATGCGTAAAATACAACAAATAGATAAAAAAGGAAATTCCACACACATTAAAGAGGAAATTAAGCTTGACATAAAATTTGGGACAACTTTCATAACATTCATTTATTAACTCGACAATGAAACTAACACAATAATTATAAATAATTAATACAAAATACACACACACTGATTAATGAATTAGAAATCTTAAATTAATATTTTATCGGACCTTCTTTTCCACGTATAACAGCCCATATTCATGAGAACATAGTTTTTAACAAGTGTCTGGGGTGTATTTACATCCAGAAAATATGCTTTGGCTATACAGATTTTATAATCCTGTGAATTGGATGGAAGAGAAGATTGCTGTCGGACGTACCTTTCTAATATAACTCCAACATTTTCTATTGGATTAAGATCTGACCTTTATGGCAGTCAGGGGAGCTGTTGGAAGTCAGTTCACAGATAAATCTCTAATGATTCTGGCACAACATACAGTTGCATTATTGTGCAGGAAGTATTTGTCACTTTTGGAGTTGAAATGTAACATTGTAGGATACACTTGATCTGCCAATATGTCCTGATGTCACATAGCTCTTTGTGTATCTTCAAATAGAACTTGGGCACCCCTTCCATACCAGCAGAACATGCCCCATACCAAGAAACTCTCACCGAATTTGACATTCAGGGTCACTCCTAGGGTATGCAGTTCCTTTGTAAAAACGACTTGGACTACAATACATAGAAAGATATTGTGACTCAAATTCATTTTAACTTTTCTCAGTACTACAGATGTGATGCATCTGACTGCAAATAAAATGCAATTTTGCAAATCTACTCTGTTCACCAGTTTATTTCCGAGTAATTGTTGAAACAAACTTGCCTTTTTTTTAGTACTTCTTTATACAGCCTCTGAAAATATGTAAATGACCATGTTTATACAATGGTTTAAGTCACTTAATGCCATGCTTTATATCTCTGTGAATATTCATTATGCCAATGTCAAACTTTTTGTGTTTTGCAATATGTTTGTATGAACAAGATTTCCCTAAACATGAAATGTAAGGGCCTGGGGGCTGTATACAAATTTACACTGTATATCCCCCCTTTTTTCCTGGTATCAAAAGCTTTTAATATTTTCACTTTGCATCTATTTTTGACCACTTTGTTGTTGCTGTTACTGTTGTTCCTAATTTTGTAACTAGTCTGACAAAATCAGACCAGACCTATTAGGGCTCATTATAGGCCAAGAGATCTGGACTCCCCATTAGAATGCATCTTTGGCAAGTTTTTCATTTAATCTAAGTCTTATTGATGATTCTTAACAAGGTGACCAAATAAGATTTATTTGGTCACCTTGAGATTTATCTGCTCAGGGGCTAATTTCTGGCAGGGTATTTGGGGCAAGCGTCTGTTCCCCCAACAAAAAAAGTGTCCCCAAATTATCCCTTAAGTTTAAAGTTTTTTGAATTCTGATTTTAATTTAAAATAAGGGAATGTAGCTATATGAAAAATAATAGTAATAATAATTACTCTATTACTATTTGATAGAACTAGCATTATATCCAGACCTTTTTTTAGCTAGATGGTACAGTCTCAGGCAATTATTCAACATAAACTTAGCATTTAGGCAGCCTATATACTGACGCATGCTGATTGCGAGGAAACCATAGTGCTCATTTTCAATCAGAATAGATTAAAGAACCGTTACATCCCTATATTAAAGATGATCTAATGCTCCACATACACAGCACACAGTTTGATGATTATATACATTCTGCAGCAACACAAAAAAATAGTTCGCTCTTTAACATCATGCATATATTGGCTTATACTTTATAAACATTCTTGAAACATACTTGACTGACTGACTATAAAATATCACCTTACCTCGCCCATCAGCCCTTCACCCGGCCTTGCCGGTACAACGACGATATTGTCAAATGACAATCCAAATGGAACAAGCAAGCATGAGCGATGTTCATTTCCTGCCGTACTTATATTTGATTTTCAAATGCAATAAATTTGCATAACTGAGCGGCCAAACGCAAACTTAGAAACAAGAACACTGGATTGGCTCAGAGCCAACATGTCATTTTGACGTACAAACCGGGAGAAAAACTAATCACTGTTACCAGCGAAAACTGCTAAAGTGATCACAGTGATCGCTTCACCTTTATCTGAAATACTCGCTCGTGCCTGTTTACTTTTGAACACACGTTTCGAGAGTTGGAAAATATGAGCATCGTGAAGGTTTAGTTAAAGCAAGTTTTTTCTTTTAGGAAATCTTAAATAACTTCACGACCAGCCAACAGTTATTTATGATGAGTATCCTGCCCTGAACTTTGATTAGAAATATGTTTAGTAAATTTTCCATGGTGATCAAAGTTTTATGTGTACTGTGCTTATTTTTGTAACTCACACATACTCTCTAGGCAAGGTAGACCTTTTGGGTCATTTTTATAATTTCCATGACTAGAACACAACACAATCAAAAATTCCTTTCAGGTTTTTCTTTTCAGAAATTTTGCTTTTCTCAAATTTCATGGCCGTGGTGGGAAGCAAACACCAGAAGGCTGGTCTAGTCCAAATTTTAGGAGAGCAAAAATTTCCAGAAAGTCCTCTGTGCTTGCAAAAATGAGCCTGTCTTTAAAACTGTACACGCTTGTTCTGGCCCATTCTAGAAAATGCTGAGGTCATCCCGTGCCTTGAATGAATCGTGTTGCAAAAGCCTGGGCCTGCATCTCTACTAGAGATAAGTTCGGGCTCATTTTTTGAAGCCCGAGCCCGAAATTTCAGATAAGATAAATAAAATTCAAAGAAGTAATTCTTTGATAGAATACAATAAATTCTGTCGTTTGTACAAATTAAAGACAAATATAGTTTCCAATTTTTAATGCACTTTCTAATTCTTTATATCTATGTTTATGAAATATTGTCCACTCTCATGACTAAGCAATATAAGCCGCTGTTCTGAAATACTCAAAGAGCTTCACGGACCTTCTAGGCGGCCGTGCCGCTTTTTTTTTTTTTTTTTTTTTTTTTTAAGTACTTTTATTTTCCTCATGAATCACTTTTTAAAATCTGTTTCAAGGAGTATGTTCAATAAAAGAGAAATTTTTCACGAGCCCAAGCCCGCATGCAATTGTGAATTACAGAGCCCGAGCCCGGTTCGGTCCCGGGCTTGGGCTGAGCCCGTCTCATCTCTAATCTCTACCTTCCACAAGTACACCACTGGTAGTGGATTTCCGGATTAGTTTGCAGATTATTCTGAAATGAAATATTCTATTAATTCAGACTGAGCCTAAATTCTTATTTACAAACGGGCCACACTTCCAGTTTTTATTCTTGTTATGGTCCGGGCCATAAATAGTGATTTTTTAGGGGCTGGGACATCACCATAATATCCTGTTTTCTTTACAGGCAAGGCCCGTCTCGTTTAGGTCAAGGGTGGCCCTAGAGTGCATGTCCCCCACTCCAACCTGCAAACATAAAAAAGCCATCCCTTTTACTTTTTTACTTTGTTCAAAATTGCTTTTATAATTTTGAGTTGGAAATGGTGCCCCTTCAAAAACTGTGTCCTGTTGCGATGATTACTTGTTTACCATATCTGGTCGGCTCTGATTTAGGTGACTAGAATCAAAGCCCATCTAGTCCTATCCAGGCCAGGTAGAATGTCTTTGAAATGCAACTTTGGTAAGTAGTTTGAATCTTGCTTTACTGTTAACCAGCTTTCCGTACACAATTTAAAAGATAAATGAGTGTGGCAAAAAAATAACAGAGTCAAAATGACGTATTCAGTGCATAAATCGGCTAAAAGTGCAGAAGATTTGCATTTCGGACCAGATCGGCACAGAATTAATATCCTTGTGTACTATATTAACATCATTGGCAAACATAGTTTTGGGATCATATATTTTTCTTTTTTGTAAACACATACTTTGCTTTTATTTATTCACATACAAGATGATTTCTCACTTAAAGCACTTTCCTGTGTAAGACACTCTTTCAAGCTGGTTCCTTAAAGAATGTCTTAAGCAAGTTTTACTGTAGTATATTTTATATATATACTAAAGGGTAGTTTCACATAGTCAGATATATCAAAAATTGCTTTTAAGTTAAGTTTTGCATTTAATAATGTAAGACAACAACAACAACAAAAAATCAAGCATAACACAGCAGTGTTTGCCCAACAAACTGTAAATGCCTTTAAAAATAATTACAGTAATAAAGTGATAAAATCACCAAAAAATACACTGTCACTTACTTCTAGTTTCTGAGCTCTTTCTTTACTAAGAGGTTCTGTTGGAAATGTTAGGTCATTTTGGTCAGCCAAACTTCTTAAATCAAAGTAATATTTTGCATATACACTAGCAGGAACATTAATGTTAAACTGTAACATTTCTAAAAATTGTCTTTCAAGTTCATTCCTGAAATAAAATAGTTATATGAATAAATAAGCAACACATACAGACTCAAATAGATTAATGGTAGTATCCTCAATACAAGATAATTTGAGAGTTGTCTCTGGATAGGGTAAAAAGCGCAGAATGGCAAGTTATCCTTATTCACAATAGCGAGCTTCCTGCTCTTGTTCTTTAGTTCTACTCGAGCTTCATACCGGATTCAACGCTCGGCTGGGACAGTACTATCCGAAGGTTGTTTGCAGTTCTGTAAACAAACAAAATGGCTCCTATATACGATGTTTACACATTAGACAATTTAGAACTGCTAGAATTTATTGAACGGAGAAGAATTTTAATACATGATTGAATTTTAATATTGGTGACATGCATCAGATCAGCAAGCCAAGTGATAAATGAAGAAGCAGTAGCCCTGGCCAAATTACGACCCAGATATATTTATCTACTTCAAAATGAAACGGAAAGAAGAGAGGTAAGCTTTTATAAATAATTTAATTTACCTTATTTTCCTGCTTATTATCCAGCACAGTGGCATATAATCCATAAGCACACTTTTCAGTGAAGTAAAAACATTGTTTACAGATAGTACCCAGCACCGTATAATCTGCAGTCAAAACGGGAACATCTGATATCATTTCACTTAGTACTCATCCAAATAAACGTACAGGGCTGGTGCTAGGTTCTGTGCGGCCCACGGTGCATATACATTGAATATTTCTGGAAATAACTTCAGTTATTTCTATCCATATTTTTAAAAAACATTAATTTTTTTAGTTACACTTTCACATACACTAAACCGCAAAGAGAAAACTGCTGAACTGTCCCTTTTTCCAGTAGGAATAAAAATATTAATTTTATGTTAAATAGCTTATTTTTTAAACCCTACCCTCCCCAAAAAAAAAACCTCGGGAGCAGCGCGGGGCCTAGTGGCGCCATTAGCCCATGCCTTGTGCCAGCCCTGTATACGTATATCGTAAATATTATAGAGACATATGACATAGAAGAAAAAATATATTAAACAACACTAACACATATTCTCTTGAGAAGGAAAATTATTTTTATTGGTTTTAACAGATTGCTCCAGCTTTGTTTTTCTTATCCACACTGACGCATTCAAACAAAAACAGCTGTCTCACTTCAATGTCTGGCTGATTCCCCCTTCCAAATGATTATGGGGATAAGCCATATTTGAGTGTTAACACAAACATTTTATTTCAGAATTATACACACAATGAGATGATTGCTATTTATTAATTATTTTCAGCTGCTTTTTCACAAGCTGCATTTATTTAGGGATGGATAGTGAATAAAGTGCAGAGGAAATATGTTTCAAGCAAAACAGAAATTAGAAATAACAGAGTTTTAGCATGGAAATTAAAAAACCTTTTGAAACTGGGACAGTATTAATGCCAAAATGCATTATACAATTACGTATGTTACTCAATACTTTTTCACTCTAAGAAAAATAATATAGATAATTTTTTAAAACAATGTTTAATTTAAGTATTTACAGTTTAGTAAAAATATCGTAATTACAGTCAACTCCGGTTATAGTGAACCCGGATATAGTGAACTTTCGGCTATAGTGAACGCAAATCGTTAGTCCCGATTCACTTACATTAGAAATGTGCATAGCATTTTTCGGTTTTAGTGAACATGACTTCGGTTATAGTGAACCTTAAAACTGAACTTCGAAAAATCTGCAAATAGCGGAGATGAAGTTTTTCGATGTCTAAATTCTCAAAGTTTGTCTGTATTGTATTCAATAAGTACACAAAGGGATTATCAAGCATCTGTTCTGAAATACAGGGGACTTGTCAGTGGCTAGACTAACATGACAAAGGGGAGAAGGAATCAATAGTGCACTAGAGGAAAGGCTTTTAGACTCTTGACCACTGAGAAACTAGGAATTTATTCATTGCAGTGATGCATACTTATCTTTAACTCTCCAATTCCCTTGCAAAATAGCCCAAGTTTTGTGGTGTATGCCTACTCGTACTCCTTTTGTCCGATACCCCTGTGCTTAAAAAGAGAAGCTCATTTTTTAGATATATATACATATTGTCTTGGTTGGAAACCTCAAATTCCTTTTTCTAATTTAATTGTTCATCATTTACTCAATTTTTCTCATCATACATTTTGAATCAAGGATGGATCGAGGTCTCAAAAATTTAAACCTGACCGTTGATGTCTGCATTAAAAGTAATAGTTATGGGTTTGAATTTGCTTTAAGAGCTGGAACCCTAAATTTATGCTTCTTAACATAACTGAAACTTTACTTAATTGTTTAATTTTTTTCACTTTTAATGTTGTACTTATAAAAATGAAGTAAGTTTAGGGAATTTTTGTTGCTCCTCTTATTTTCTTAACTATACAAATCAAATGTAGTTAAAGCATTTTGACTGCTTTTACTTTTGCTGAAACGGAAATAATATGCATTCGTTGACAAATGTAGAGACCTTAGTTTAATTGTTTATAAATTTCTTTTTAATTAAACTAGGTAGCACACATTTAAACAGATTTAGCCTAGGGTATAATAATTTAAAGTAATATATAAAGTTCAAGAAAATACCAGAACAATGTCATTTGTAACTATTTTAATAATTTATTTTGTTTAAAATATTTTGAATTAATATAATACAACTTCTATATATAATACGGACTGTATAATTGCTGCAAGCATTATAACAATTTTGAAATTACATGACAACAATTTTGGATGATCATTTACCTTCTATATGAAAGATTGAAATAAATTATCTGTGATTTATAAAACTAAATCATACGGTACATCTTTATCTCTGGCGCTTTGGTGTTTGAGCAGAGTTCACACCGGCGCGTAGCCAGGAAAATTTTTCGGGAGGGTGGAGGGATATGAACTTATATGTGTATAAATAGACGGAATTTCTGCATGGCATAAATCTTGTGATCACTAATCCAAAAATTTCGGGGAGGGGGGGGATATACTCCGATATCCCCCCTGGCTACACCCTTGGCTCAGACCATGCAGTCTTAAACTTTAGATTATTACCAAAATATCGAAGGATTCTGGATAATGCCACCCGAAACACCGCGAATTACTATAAAGGAAGAATTTTTGGAATAACGGATTGAATATGCACACACACACTTTATGAAGTGTGTAAGGTTGACAATCAAATTTTCAATTTTTAAATTATTAAGCTACAAATATTTTACTGCCAATATTATTTATTTTATGCAATGCTATGTGTTACAAAATCTTTTATAGATTCATAAAGTTTTATTGCCTTTTAGTTAAGTTCAGTAAAGTCATTGCAATAATTACTTAGCATTTAAAGAAAGAGTAAACTTTCAATAAAAATGAAAAATTTTATTATAAATTAAAACCATTTATTAGTTGAAAAATTTTCTTAATTTGTCTCCCTCAGTTATTCCCCTAAAATCTTCGAAAACTCTGATGCATTATTTCTCAAATAATTCAGAGCATTTAAAAATAATTCAGAAGAATTTTTTTTTACAATTACTTAGAATATCTTCAAGCGTTTTTAGAATATACGTCTTAACTGAACCTAAATTTATATTTCTCTGTGTTGACTTTTACTTATGCATGTTCGTTTTGAAGTTAAGAAAAAAAATGTAGTATATGGTACCTTACTATTGGAGCTGAAATAATTTTTAGATATTATTTTAACTGTCATTAATTTTTTATAAATCTCTTAATTTTAAAATCAACAAATAATTATTTTCAGCATTTTTTAAATTCTTATGCAAAAGAAAAGTTGAGAAATTTCATTTGCAAACACCTCATAACTTATTAATTTTGAAAACACATAAATATTTGATAACTCGAACACTGTTTTTAGAAAATGCAATGTTGTCCAAAAATGCAAAAAGTCGCGATTTAAAAATACGCTATGTATTCGGGGACATAACGGGCGGAGGCGTTGTATCATAACGAGTGACAAGATGAAATTTTACTTTTATGGTCACATGCAGTAAAACTATAAATAATAATAATAATAATAATAATATATGTACTGTATTAAAAGATAGTCACTTAAACAATAAACGCAGAAGTTTAATTCACGTTTCTAAATTTGTGTTCAAATACAGATTATATTTTCTGCTGAAAAAACTACCCAAAGGTATTCTGATTTAATTTTTCTCTCAAGATTTTAGATGTTATCTATTCATTTAAATAGGAAAATTAATTTACATAAAAAATATTTTCTTTTAATGAATAAAGGAAGGAAGTAATTTAAAACTAATCCTGCTATAAAATTATCTAATAAGTCGACGTTGTCGGTAGTCAAGAGATTTTTTTACGACAAAATAAAGAACTAAATGACTATAAATTACATGATACAGTTATTTTTATCTGCGATGGCCAGTGGCTTAGCCAAGGGGTCGGGGGTGGGGATTAGGGAGCCACAACCTCCCCCCCCCCCTGAGGATTTTTTAAAAATCATATAAAAAGCATACTTTCCTTTCCCTTGATACAGACACGTATATAAGTTGCAGTAGTCGTGCCCCCCCCCAAATGAATTTTTTCTGGCTACGCCACTGTCGTCGGTCAAAACGTAGTGCAGCAAATTTAATTATTAAATACAATTTTTTTTACTTAGTTGTACACACAAATTCTTTTATAATTGAGTCCAGATTGATTTTCGCAGTGTTCGACTTATGAACTTTAAGGAATAGGAAATGCATTAAGAGTTTTTTCGAGTCATGTTTGTGCTCAAATGCGTTTTAACTCATCTGAGTAATTGCTCGTTATCAATCGTAATAGATTGGGCCACCAAGTTCTAGCAGATGCCAAATGATGACACCAATTTTAGATTAGTAGAAAATTTAGATTAGTAAAAAATAATCCTTTAAATATCCCCAACAGGCTAGCTATCGATTGACATCGGAATTCAAATTTGTTTCTTTGGAACAAGTTACTTTTGAGCTGAATTAGCAACTATAATAATGTTTTCATTTCACAATAACGTGGTTATGAATTACATAGTTTGCCGTCTCCCCTCATATGGGGAAGGCGAAAACCTCCCTGCCTCCCATTTCCCTTGGGATATTCCTGGATTGAGTGGGTGTAGTCATGACTCTTAGTTCGGTTAAGGCCAATATCGTCTGCTGCATTTAATCCTCACATTGGGCTGAAAGCACTGATCATGCAAAAAAGTACAGTCGCGAGTACAGTCAACGCTCATTTTGGGACTATTCAAATTCAATCGTAATATCATCCGTGGCACTGTATTCGGGTAGTTCATAAGCCATGTCACCGGGTAGACCGTGGGGTTCATCAGGTAGTTCATAAAATCACAAGTAATTGTAAAAAGGAGGCTAGTAGAAATGAGCATTGACAGTAGTGTGCTAGAGGGTATTTGATTGGGCTTGGAGTAACATAGATTTTTCTTACAGAAAGTGGAAGGTGAAAATTTAAGGAAAAATTTTACAAAAATTTTTAGTTTTTCTGAAAGTTGAAAATTTGTATTGTAATTTCCATGTATATTTCACGCTTCTCAAAATGCCAAAATATATTATTTTTGATATTTATAACATTGGGATTTATTTTAAAAGCACTCAGCAGTTCTTGAGCATACCAATTAGTTGGCAGTGTTTATTCCATAGAGAGCACAGGTCGCAAAGCCGCACGGCGAAAAAAAAAAACTTTCAGATTAACTTTATTTATTTTTATTTATTTATTTATTTATTTATTTATTTTTTTTTTGGGGGGGGGGGTTAAACTCGCACCGTGCGCAACATAGACTAATTTTGGATGAAATTCAGTATTTTAAGAACAATAGAGGTTCATGTGAAAAACGGGTGCATTTAATAGAGGGTAGTGCTATTTTGCAGTATTTTACAGAACTTGAACCCTTCAAAATATATATTCAAAACTTCATTAAAATTTAACTATAGTTCTAAAATGTAGATGTAAAAGATTTACTTCTATTTTTTTTCTTTTTACTTAATTGAGGAGACATCGGTTGGATGTATGAAGCCATCCACTTCAGAGCACGGGGCATGGACCCATCTCAGGGTGCTCTGACTTTCTCCAAAACTGGATCAGAGATCAAACCTCTTTTCTATGGTGGTAGGTTTCGCATTCTGATTCGCTACGCTGTGATCTGTGCACGCTAAAGAGTACGTGTCGGTGGTGGCGCCATCTTTTGAGAAAATTATCACTAAACGAATTTTTCAATTTTTCGTTGAAGATCGGCTAAAAAAAATTAAAAATATTGTAAACGCCACACCCAGTAGAAACACCGCACTTACTATTTTTTAACTTTTAAACTCATAAACGCCGCGGCGTTTCTTCCATAAATTACGGTAATTAAAAATCCTCTACCTAATAACAGTATTAATTTTCTTGATCTACAAATACTAAAAAATAAGGAAAAGCAACTCACTTTTAATACATATAATAAAAGAGATGGGTTTACTTTTAATGCAATTAGTTTCACAGATTTTACATGATGCATGCATATATCTGTATTTAAAAATATTATAGCTAATCATCTATATAGAGTACTAGCAGCATGGCCCGGCGTTGCCCGTGCAATGAATGAGAAATGCCATTTACCTTAAATATAGATTGTAAAGGGAAGGAATGTGAATCCTCCTGCTGGAATGATAAAAAAAGGACACGGGATTTCCCGCTGCAAACAAAAAAAAAAAAAAAAAAAAAAAAAAAAAAAATGAACACGGACCTAATAAAATACAGAGGTTGCCAGGAATTGGACTTGGCTAGGCTGGAATGTGAATCCTCCCGCTGCAATGATAAAAAAAAGGACATGGGACTTCCCGCTGCAATAATAATAAAAAAAGAAAGCACCCGATGGCGTAGAGGCTCCGGGAACTGGACGTTGCTAGATTTCTCCTCTTCTACCTGTCTGTGTTCTAACAATCATTTTTCAGAGATCGAATTTTGTTGTTTCTCTGAGCAGAAGGCACTTTTAGTAGTTTTATTTTATTTTATTTCTTCAGTTTTTTCTGAAATAAATAAACTAAACGCAAATTTTCAGGGTAAAAGTACAAATCTTTAAATTTGGGGACTTTTGGCATCCCCAAGAAGTCAATGTATTTTTGATGACAAATTGAAAAAACGATCTATATTTGGGGACTGTCCTCAAATTTCGAGGATGTATGGTCACCTTATAATCTCCACCTCTCTCTTACAGGATGCCAGAAGGAATTCCTCCCTTCTGCGAAGCACGCTCACAGTTGAAGAAACCTTTAAAATCAGAGGTAGAAGTTTTCGACTTTCATTTTGTGGAATTTGCAGTCCACAGAGAATTTTAACCTGCGATCTTTTTAGAAAAAAAATTCATATAAAAAAATCTAATAAACATTTCTGCAGGGTTCAATACTTAAAGGAGGGAGAAATAAATGTTTAATAAGCGGTAGAAAGCTGGAAAATTTTTGCCCGTTAGGTTTTTCGATGCGACAGTTTAAAAATAGCATATTTTTAAAAGCCGTACATTTTCTTCGAAACAGGATTTCCTTTAAAAAATTCCCAAAAATCGGCAAATGTAAGTACGATTTTGTAACAAATTGTATTTGAAAAAGAAAACTCTGTAGTTTCCGATGATATAAAAAATATAGTATTCGGACAGAAATTTAGCTCGCGATAACGTAAAATGTGAGAAAAATGGCCAAAAACCTTACAAAACATAAAATAACTCAAAAACTATTAATCCGATTAATTTCATTTTTACGGCATTAGCTTTCTCTTGTCCTATTTAGTCAGCGTGCCAAATTTGGTCCAGATCCGTCGAAATGTCTGGACGTGTATAGCGAACAAACTGTTCTCTTTTATATATATAGACTGTCTCTTTGTACTAGTAATTATAAGTCTAATATAGGGAAGATATATTATCACATAAGATAGAATTGAATTTAGAAATTTTCTAGGGTAATTATATTTCCTAGTTCCAATTAGAACTACTATAAACATGTTGGGGACACACATTGGGAATACACATTGGTATAATACATTGGGAATTCTTTTGGAGAGGTTCGGGTTTGGTTGCTGGCTTGCTTCTATAAAGAAAAAAAAAGGAAGATTCGATAAATTCTGGCTACTAATTAGTATTTGTTTATTGTTCTCACAAGAAGAAAAAAAAAACAATAATATATGAGTTTATATTTGAACTTTTTATTGTTTAAAAAAAAAATCAACAAATGATCAGGGGTATAATTCAAATGCTCTTCTTTAAATTAATATAATCTTTGAGATATCTCTAGGCATATAATGCAAATAGTGAGCTATAGGAGTGTTGTATTGTTTTTGGGGGATAATGTTTTTACAAATCAAATGCAGTAATTTTTATTTTAATTGTTTTAACCATTAATTATTTATTTTCTAATGCTTGTAATTAACTTGGAAGTTTAATTTAAATACCCTTTGTCAGGAGATATAATGGTCTGGGTGACTCTTCTTCTATAACTCAATAGCTTGTCTTTTTTAAAATTACTACTAATTACCCCTTTTTTTTTGTTGGGACTTTCTAAATAATTACCTTTTCTTTAAATGAATTCTGCCTTTGTTTGCCCTGTCTCCGGAGGTGTAAATTTAATTATCTTGTAAATTCTGTCGATTTTCTGCTGACTATTACGTTTCCTTCACTCTTCAATAGCTTAACTCTTTTCTTGCAATATCTCTTGTTCATGTCCGGTTTTTAATTATTTTTACTCACTTCTAATTTAAATTTTTACTCCAAATTTTACCCAGGGTTGTCTCGGACGATTAGCGATCTCCCGATAAAATTTTAGGAAATTTAATAACGTTTTTAATGCCTTTTTGATCAATTAAGTTTTTTTTTTCCATTTCAAGATGGCCGTTCTTGCCTGCTTTTCTTCTCGGCCAAGTTCGTTTCTTTCCTGCGTAAAGTAGTCGCTGGCCGCCATTTTTTCTTTCCTCTCTTCCTTCCCCCCGACAATCGAATGTTCTCGAAGTTTCCCGGCTGAGATGGCGCGCTCTGATTGGTCCCCGGGGTCGGCGTCTCGGCGAAGCTCCTCACGCAAAGGGCAGAAAGCGTCATTTTCTGAGAGCTGTCGTGGTGCTGCTAGGACGTGTCTTTTCCGGTATCTCCTCGCGCATTAGAGGCCTAGCTCGGCATTTTTGTCGTCCCTCACAAGATCATTATGTGAAGTTTTAGCACGTAGGCCAGAGAGCCTGATAAAACGTTTGATCATCAAAACAGCAAACTTTATTTTTTTACAATGCCAGGTGAATAACCCATTTTTTTTTGGGGGGGGGGGGGCAGCGAGCGAGTGAACCCCCATGAAGTAGTTTCGACACTGTTTTTGCGGCAGGTTGGGCCTCCTCCGACACCATTTTTTGAAGCAGCACTTGACCCCTGCCCGGCCTCTCTGAAATTCCATGACCGTGTCCTCAGCCCGGCTCACGATCGAGTCATCTTAGCCTCATCGGGAGTAGCCTGAATGTCCTGCCGTACGATGTCCTCGGGAAATCTTCTTTGGACTCCAGCAGAAGATTCCGCAGATCGTTGCCTTCATTTCCATCTGCAAGGATTCCGGCCCACCCAGGAAGTCGATTCACTTCTCTCCTAACCACCATGTTCACCGTACCTAGTTGAAGAACCCTAAATTTTTATTAACTTTTCATCTTTAAAAAAAGGGGGGGGGGAATTGAAGACAACCGTAAATGCTAAATTTTCTTTTTCTTGTTTGAGTACTATCCTGATGTATAACTTCCAGTAACGCCATGTTTAAATTTTTTTTGTTAAATGATAATTGTTGATGCTGTGTTTTTTTTCTCTTACCTAGCTAATTTTGGAGGGTCATAAAATCTGTTTTATTTTCTTGCTTTGCCAATGCTAATCTCTGTAATTACTTGTTTGAGTTGTTCTGCATATCAATGAATTTGCTGCACCCTTTGGTGTCAAAATTGCAAAGTTCCCTTTTTATTTATTTTGTTAACTATTTAAGCTCATCTGTTGGATTGTAAAAGTGGGGTTTCAAGTATAGTTAAGGATTTTGTGTGGGATTTTCATTAGATGCCTTGTGTGGCTTGGAGAAGGTGGGGACTTGTTTGCCCAAATTTTTTTTCTTTTCTTTTTTGATAGGATAAATTTTTTTTTTATGCTGCAGCAAAGCCTTTTAACTTAAATTTTGGATCCCAATCGTGCTACTTTTGTCATGACAATTTTAATTAAGCATTACCTTTTATTTATTTTTTTTTCTTTTCAATTTACAAGGGCTAATAATGGGAAATTAAAGCACTCTATATCTTTGTTTTTTGTGCATTACTACCACGCGCTGTAATAACCCCTGCGCAGTGTTTTACTTACTTTTATTTCTTGAAATGCTGATGTCGTGAGGCCACTAGTTGTTTACCCCTATTATTGTTGAATAAAATTTGTATTTTGGTGATCTAATGCAATGTCTCTGTGTTTATTTTACCACACTTCTAACACACACTTCAGGCAAGGCTGAGAACCTTGGGTTATTTAACTAACTACTGTAGACACAACGCATGGTCAAATCTTAACTCTGTTTTGGGAACTTGCTTAACTTGAAATCTAAATTTTAACCTTGTTAAACTATTTTTCACGGCAGTAGTAGCAAAATACTACAGGAGTAGTTAGATTAGGTTTATAATATTTTAATGGGAATACATCTATCTCATGCTATTATTTCTTTTTAACATTAATAATATTTCTGGAATATTTTATTATTTCTCTATTTATTTATTTAATATTTAATTTTTACTTATATTCAACTTTTAACCTAAAATTCTGGCAAGATATATTTTTTCCTCTTCAATTGGCGACAGCTCCATGGATGAGCCATGTTTTCATGCTTAATGCATATGGCCATGTCAGTCTCCATTTTGTTTTCATGCTTGCTTTTTAACAGGATAGTCCCTCATAGTTACACATTTAGCTTTCTTTGTGCTAAGTAACTACAATGAAATCCTGTTATTTTGTTTTTCTTTTGGTAATAAGTATTCCGTTGTGGGGCCTGATGAACTTAATCTATGCTTACTATCTTTATTCATTCCAATTTGTACTTCATATTTCAATTAGTCCACATAATCATTTTTCTTTTTTTGGTTTCATATGTTTTGCTCTTTTTGGATATGTTGTTAAGTATGAATGTTTCCTTAAATCAAAAAATATTATTCAATGGATAATTAGAATTTTCTTTCTGCTGAGTGGATGCTACATTGATTCATATGTTAAGCCTTTTCTCTCTCTCTCTCTCTCTCTCTCTATATATATATATATATATATATATATATATATATATATATAAATATAAAAGAGGAGAGTTTGTTTGTTTGTTTGTTTGTTCGCTATACACGTCCAGACATTTCGACGGATCTGGACAAAATTCGGCATGCTGACTAAATAGGACAAGAGAAAGCTAATGCCGTAAAAATGAAATTAATCGGATTAATAGTTTTTGAGTTATTTTATGTTTTGTAAGGTTTTTGGCCATTTTTCTCACATTTTACGTTATCGCGAGCTAAATTTCTGTCCGAATACTATATTTTTTATATCATCGGAAACTACAGAGTTTTCTTTTTCAAATACAATTTGTTACAAAATCGTACTTACATTTGCCGATTTTTGGGAATTTTTTAAAGGAAATCCTGTTTCGAAGAAAATGTACTGCTTTTAAAAATATGCTATTTTAAAACTGTCGCATCGAAAAACCTAACGGGCAAAAACTTTCCATCTTTTTACAGCTGATTAATCATTTATTTCTCCCTCTTTTAAACTTTGAACCGTGCAGAAATGTTTATTAGATTTTTTTTTCTGAAAACATCGCAGGTTAAAATAACCTTCCGTGATTGAAGAAACAGCAAATTTCCCCCCTTTCGTCCTGTGTCCTGTGTGAGGTGTGGTGTGTAAGTGGGGATGAAGGTTGCCAAGACAACTGACGTCGTTCTTTTCTTATGGTTTATGTTCTCAAGGTTGTTTTAGCATTTAAAAGGAGAATCCGTCAGAAATAAACATTCGGGATTTATTTGAAATCGTTGCATTAGAAGAATGACTCCTGAAGAATTTGAAGATAGTATTTTACACGGATTATCAATTCCTCGAGAAGATAGTTACTAAATAATTAGAGCCTCATAAAATAGTTATAAATAAATTAAACCCACAGCGAACATTACATGTAAACAAACCTGGATTTTTAATAAAATAATTATAAAAACCTGGATTTTTGATTCATCTATCATTATTTAAGTTCTTATCTACTGTATATATGCCCAATGATTTGCTTCCAGTGATTCTTACTGGATTTGAAATAAAAAATAATTAGTTTATGAGGTGTGCAGGTATTGGTGATAAATGACTATTAAAACACAACAGGTAGAATGAGAGAAACCTAGCCACGTCCAATTCTCAGGAACCTCTGTACGCTGGTAAGTCCACTGTTCATTTCCTTTTTCTCGTTGCTGCGAGAAGTCCCGTGTACCTTTTTTTTATCATTGCAGCAGGAGGATTCACATTCCTTCCCTTTACAATCTCATACTGACGACTGGATTCTATTTGTTTTTAGTAGTTGCTTAAGTATTAGCGATAAAAGACTGTTAGAACACAGATAGGTAGAAGGGGAGAAGCCTAGCCACGTCCAATTCCCGGTAATCTCTGTAAGCTATCAGGTGCCGTGTTCCTTTTTTGTTGTTGCAGCGGGAAGTCCCATGTCCTTTTTTTATCATTGTAGCGGTAGGATTCACATTCAAGCCTAGCCACGTCTAATTCTCAGTAACCTCTGTACTCTATCAGGTGCCTACTTCATTTTTTTTCGTTGCAGCTGGAAGTCCCATGTCCTTTTTTTATCATTGAAGCGTGAGGATTCACATTCCTTCCCTTTACAATCTATATATAAGGTCAATGGGCATTTCCCTTCCATTGCACGGGCAACGCCGGGCCATGCTGCTAGTATATATATATATATATATATTTCTGGTATTATCAATCTATTTAGCTGTGCTTCTGTTTGGTTTTCCATTCAAGTTTATTAAATTTGGATGCGCATCTTTTCAAGGATTATTAAAATAGTTTTAACAAAATAACACATCTCAGTGCGACAACCCAGCTTACAGAGGATTACACTATTATTTAGATAAATATAGTTCGGAACATGTTAAAATTTCAGGTCGTATGTCATGATAGATTACAGGACATGAATGTCACTATAACATCAATTTAGCATCCAACTCATTCACATATAGTCACCTAGTGAATGTATAGTACTAGGTAGTAGTACTACATACTACCCAGCAAACACAGCCGTATCAGGTAAGGGATGGGCCGACATCAGCAGTACTGTTTCTGTGTCGGCAAAATGCGTTGGCGTAGGCAAAAGAAAGGTGATTTCGGGTGTGCAACGGTTCGATTGCGGCAAGTCTTTTAGGGTTAACATGCGATTTCGGCGATGTACTGCATAACCGACATCGGTCTAGAAGTGTAATTTCTAAACTGAACGGTATAGAACCAGCAAGCAGCACATATATGTTGTTAAAATAATACTTTTTAATTTATGGTTTCGATACTTACATGTTTTGAGCCCGTAGGATTGAAGTGCCCCCTTCACAGACAAATAAAGAAAAAAATCATTCTATTTGGTTAATTTACCGACTTTGCTTTTTATAATTTATTATTGAAGGGGTTTCTAATGCCCCCCCCCCCCTCAACCCTCAAAGGGGGCAGTTTCTGTCTAGTTATTCATATTCCTAACTAAAATCATATGACTATAAATTTCATTTTATACAAAGTAATAGTTGTTCTTAAGTACTTCCAATAAAAAAAAAATTAAAAACTAAATAAATAAAAATAAAATACCTGCAAAGCAGAACATAAAACGTTGCATTTTAGAGGTTTACAAATGGTTCCCACCATGGCCGAGAGGATAAGGCACCGAACATGGTTGAAGTGTGAAGGTCCAAGGTTCTGGTCTACCGCGTATCTGTCAATCTACAGTTTAAATTTTGGGTGATTTCCCCCAAATGAATGTGAATTTGCGTTCGATAAGGTAACCAGATTTTTGAACATATAATTGAGGATAAATCACCGTTGTATCCCCAATTCTAGAACAGAAATTGGGGGAATTTGATAATTTTTTTTATACATTCAAAACATTATCTAATATTCATAAAATGAAGGAAATGTGATTGAATTTCATAAAATTAGGGAATAAATCATTATAACTAATGTTCAACCCCAATTTTACTGTTTATTAATTGTTTTATACTTAGGAATAAGCGTTAGAGCCCTTTAAGAATTCCTCCGCTCAGGACACCGACATCCTAGTCTGACTTACACAACAGAACTTTCTGAAATTAAATTGGATTAAAATTGTAGAAAAAAGATATTTTTAATTTTTTATAGCAATACAAATGAAACTATAAGCACAATTTATAGTTAAAGAACTTTTCTATATAATAGATAGTTGCTGGCAGAAATGAAGCCTCCCGATTAAATGAAGGTTCATAAATCAGGATAATTAGAACCTGTGCTTTTTGTGGTGTCTGTGCTGTAGGGTAGCTGCCCCCCCAAAAAAATCTATTACATAATATTGTGCACTCTAAAACTATTTTTTTCTGCTTCAGAACGGGGGGTGCGACTATTACACGAGTAAACACGGTAATAAAAGGTGCATGTGTTGTTCTTTAAAATACGCAAATTAATGTACACTAATAAATAATATGTGTTAATCAAATTTCCCTCGGTCAGTCAGATATATATTCATATTTCACTTTCAAATTTTTACTCCTTCAGATTTAAAGAATATCTCAGATTAACAAAAACTCGAGTTCATTCACTTGTGCATTCATTAATAGCATTTCACGCCAAATACTTAAACGTCAGCAAGGGATAAAATAAGCGGAGTGATACAATTCTCTCTCCCCTCAATAGCCATCAGTGTTATTTCTATGTCCATAGCCCCTGCCTGCCCCTGAGGGGGGGGGGGTTGAGTAAAGGAGAAAAAGTTGAAAGCATCTCCCTCTCCACCCTTGAAATGACCTGCGGAACTTGCCCTGACGACTTGTTTGTTTTCACGGAAGGAAGCGCAATTCGTTACGAAATTCTTATAGAGAGCGAAAAGACGAAATATAATGTATATATATATTTTAAATATTAGAAATATGATTTACCCTAGCAACAAACTAGACCATTTGCTCCTGTTCGTTGGCAAACCGATCAACAAAGTTCTCTAGGATAGGATGAGATTTTTAACAATATCTCGGTTAAAAGACTTTGCCGAGATATTGTTAAAAGCTACTTTGGCTTTGCTACTTTGTAAGGATAAGTAAAAAATGCCTTCTTGAAGTCAAGTTAAAAAAAAAAATTCTCTAGTCTCTGTACGAGGAAGACACTTAGACAAGATGCGTCCAAAAATGGTTTTGTGGTACTTTATTATCCCGTCCGTCATTCCCACCCAGGGTTGGATAAAAACCCGTTAAAAAAAAAAGAGGGTTTTTTGGTTTTAATCTTTTTTTTTTTTTTAAACCAATTTTGTTTTAAAATCGTTTTATAATTACATGCTACATATTTATAAATAAAATTATTTGTAAGATGTTCAAATAAAAATTAATATTTCTTCTGAAAAGAATTAAAACAAAGTAAATAAACAATTGTTGCCATACTTATGTGGACATTGAAATAATTCAATTTTAATATTTTATTTAGAGATACTATTTTTTTATATTTAGTATCTCCTTATATAATACGTTAATGTATGCGGTACCAAAATTGACGATATTTTTATGCTGGGAGCGGCAACAACTAGATGTAACCATTAGCATAATAACAATAACACGCGCGCAAAAATCCAAATTAACAGCTTAATGACATCAAGTGAAGCAGGCATATTCGTTACTGGTTACGTATGTCACGCAGTAGCTAGATTGTAAAATAACAATGCATACGCGAAAAAGCAAAATGTTTCTGTTCGGTTTGATTATGGCAATGCTACTCTAGGACGATCTTCCAAGTATCGGGGGTGTCTTAGTAAGAGGACTTTCTCAGGGGTTCTAATCGGAGCCCCCGGGAAGGGAGGGGAGGGGGAGAGTGTCCATTACAAGGCGAGCCTGGGTACTGGACGCGTCGAGGTGCTGTGACGTCACAAGAAAGGATGGACTTTTCGCCGTTAAAAGCATTGGAATCATAGGGAAAAGTAGAAGAAACTATGATGTTTTGTGCCTTTTTTGGATATTAATGGTAAGTCAGCAATCTGTATTCTTAATACAACATACTTGATGATAGTTATTAAGCTATAGTGTACATAAAAATATAAAACTGTCCGTATTTTGCCTTAGTTTTATTGATTTCTGTCCTTTTGTTCTAGCAATCACTATGCCTTCGTCTTGCTGCGTCCCAGGCTGTAAAGCTAACTATAAAAGGGGAGAAAACGTAAAAGTTTTTAAGTTTCCCCAAAGCGAAGAAAAGCGGGCTGAATGGATAAAAAAAATTCCAAGAAAAAATTGGTCCCCAAGAAAAAATACATATGTTTGTATTCAACATTTTCGTGATGAAGATGTTGTAAAAGAGGATACTGTTTCAAAATCAGATGGAACACATTTAAATGTAAAAAGAAAGCATTACAAATTAAAACAGAATGCTATCCCGTGCATTTTTTCAGACTTACCAGCCTATCTATCGGACATTACCAAAAAACAGGAAAGAACTGATCCTTCTAAAAGAAGAGAAAACGTTTTGAAAAAAGAAATTGAAGCAACCAAAAAAAATAATGCAATGGATATTATAACTTCTTTTGAAGACTTGAAATTGAGAAATACATCAAGAGTTTCATGGCAAAACTACGTTAAGGAAAATTTCATAATTTATTATAAATTAAACGCAGATCCACTTCCACTGCACGTATCAAGCAGCGTAAAGGTAAATGCGGATCTCACTGTTGATGTATTTATAAATCAAAAAAGAACAAAGAAAAATCTGTTTTCTGTATTCTTAGAAAAACAAAAAAGTGGAAGGTATTTATTAAAGAAGTATTCCCAGCTGAACTGTATATTGGAATTTGTGGAAAATTCGGAAATAAATATGAATATTAACTCAATTTTAGAGCAACTCGCATTGTTCATCGAGCAGCAAGATGAAAACATTGATCAAAATATATTGGATAAAATTAAGTTTCTGGAAGAGCAACTGTCATTAACAGTTTTAAAGCCCAAAGCTCGAAAGTATAGCCCAGATTTAATCGCTTATGCCTTTTCCATTTATATTAAATCCCCCATCTGTTATAAAGAAATATACAATCTCGGACTTTTGTGTCTTCCGCATGAACGGAATCTCAGAAAATTATGTACAAAAATTAGTGTAGAAAACAATGCCGATGGTGTAGAAAACAGCAGTTATCTGAGAAAAAAGGCCGAAAAATTACAGCCTCATGAATTAAAAGTAAATTTGCTGCTTGATGAAATCATTATACACCCCCAAATTAGCTATTCAAACGGCTCCTTCTCAGGATTTTCTGTAAATAAAGGCACACAAAAAGCCAACAGTGTTCAAAGCTTCATGATTTCGTCAGTTTTTTCGAAAAATAAGGATATGGTCGCATTGTTCCCAGTACGCAATATTGTTGCGAAAGAACTATGCGAAATGACAAAATTAATTATTAGAAATGTGAGAAAAGCTGGATTCACGATTATATCATTAATAGCTGACAACAATAGGATAAATTATTGATATGATATTGATATTTTCTTATTAAATGATCTGTAAAATGTTGATTACAAAAAAAAAAATATTAAAAATAAAAGGTTCCTTATTTTTCTATAAAAAAAATCTAAATGTCCTTCTACTTTTTTTACGCAGTGTATATATGCAATATTTTTGTAACAGAATTTTATTATCACATTTTATTATTGAAATGTGTATATATATATATATATATATATATGCACCGCACCGTGTTGTAGATATTCTTTTAGAAATGCAGAAATGTGATATTTTGAATTTAAAACTATACATTTAAAAATGTTTTTACATATTAACCCAGAGAAAACTAAAGCAAAACGTAGTAGCATTTTTATGAAAAGTATTTGTAAGCTTTGAGTAATAAATGCTTTTACTTTTTATGTACTTAGTTTTAGTGCTTTAATTACTTCTAATAAGATTTGATATTACGAGTCTGCATAGTATAATTATGCATAGTATATACTGTACAATTTATTAAAATATTAGTTATATAGTTTTATAAATATATTCCTCGTGCTACTAGTGTTTATCTACATTATTAATCAGATTTCTTCCATTGAACTCAATACAAATTCTTTCAAACCACATCCTCTCTTGTGACGTCACAAAATGGCTTAAGAAGACTATTTATGAATCTGGATATTTTTAACATCAATTCTTTCAAAAAGCTTATTTTAAAACAAAGCAAAAATTAATAGTACAATTCAGTTTTTAAGTAAAAGTAATAAAAATTATAAACAATAAATATGACTTTATGCTTATACAACGAATAAAATTCAATACATATACATATTATTTTAGCTAAATGATAACAGTGAGTAACCATGATTGTATTTAGAATGTATATGCTAGCCCGAAATACAGAACACACTACACATATTGCTGAAACTGATTCAAATTCAGTACCAATTTATATCATTAATTTCTGACAAAAAATATTGTTGATTCACTATTATTTAAGAACAAAGTGTTGTAAAACGAAAATGCTATTTCAATGCGTCATAAAAAAATTAAGCTACTCGTATTTACTGGCATTATTAATTCCATTTCTTCCATTGAACTCAATGCAAACTGTTCGAAATTCCATCCTTTCTTGTGACGTCACGAAAACCAGTACCCAGACCCCCTCTTGCTTTCGCCTCTCTCTTTCTCCAGTCGCGGCGACCCCGTTCTAATGCCTATTCACGTTACATCTGGAGAAAACCTACCAAAACTCCAGACTGTAGATCGACAGCCGCGAGATGGGCCCGAACCTTGGCCTTTCAGCCGTCTATCATGTTCAGTGTCTTATCTACTCGGCTAAGATTAAATCCCAATGGGATTTTAAAACTTGGTTTAATATTCAAAATGCACACTCTGTCGTATACACACTTTAGTCTTAGTTATCAAGATTTAAAAACTTTTTAAAAAACATTTAATTTCTTCAAAAGGGCTGTTTATTTCAACATTTTTATTTTTTCAAATCACCTTTTCTGTCTATTTTTCAAATTTGGAAGAAGGGTAAAATTTATCCTTGGGGGGGGGGGGGGGGGTGTTCAAGTAGTACTGTCCCTTAACGCACCTCCTGGCTACGAGCCCGGACGTTGGTAGCATAGGGCAAGGCGGAACTTGACCCCCTATGCCTTTTTGTATGACGTTTGTCTTCCTTCTTTTTTATTCTTTCCAACATGATAATCGGCCGCGCAGCGGCCGAGTGCATAGCACTCTGAACTGGGAGATGGAAGATGCCTGTTCAAAACCAGGTTATTTCCATGACCTAACCGTTCGGAGTTTCCTGTGGTTTCCTCCAAAACTTAGCGTAAGTAAGGGTTAGGACACCTTAGAAAGACTTCCACGGAGGGCATCCCCCCTACTGGTGGCCGTATTCTTCCAAACAAACAAACCAATATGATAATTGGCGTGTATGTTGCCCACACCCAAAAGAAAATAATGGCTATGGCCTCGGTCTTTCTGAATGCTCTTAACTGCTTTTGATCAAATTAGTTAAACATTTTCAAAATTAATTTTCATTACAATTCTTCAAGCAGATTCCGCACAGCCAAAAAGTAAATGTACTGGATTTTTTGCTATCGCTGAGATTAATTGACTAATACGGTATTGGAAAATACTCGTGCACAACAGGAACGAAGGTATGGTTAGCAGTAGTACTGTCCCTTAGCAAGTAGCCTTAGTAGTACTGTCCCTTAGCCTTAGTAGTACTGTCCCTTAGCAAGTAGTACTGTCCCTTAACGCACCTCCTGGCTACGAGCCCGGACGTTGGTAGCATAGGGCAAGGCGGAACTTGACCCCCTATGCCTTTTTGTATGACGTTTGTCTTCCTTCTTTTTTATTCTTTCCAACATGATAATCGGCCGCGCAGCGGCCGAGTGCATAGCACTCTGAACTGGGAGATGGAAGATGCCTGTTCAAAACCAGGTTATTTCCATGACCTAACCGTTCGGAGTTTCCTGTGGTTTCCTCCAAAACTTAGCGTAAGTAAGGGTTAGGACACCTTAGAAAGACTTCCACGGAGGGCATCCCCCCTACTGGTGGCCGTATTCTTCCAAACAAACAAACCAATATGATAATTGGCGTGTATGTTGCCCACACCCAAAAGAAAATAATGGCTATGGCCTCGGTCTTTCTGAATGCTCTTAACTGCTTTTGATCAAATTAGTTAAACATTTTCAAAATTAATTTTCATTACAATTCTTCAAGCAGATTCCGCACAGCCAAAAAGTAAATGTACTGGATTTTTTGCTATCGCTGAGATTAATTGACTAATACGGTATTGGAAAATACTCGTGCACAACAGGAACGAAGGTATGGTTAGCATAAACAGTCGAGTTAAAATATATTTTTTTTTTTCTAATGACGCACTTGACCATCAGTCATTTGGCACTACTAAGGCTCGATATACTGGTCACTTTATTATAGAGACACCTAATAGGTAGACCGTTAAGCGAAAAAAACGACACCGGAAAACTAGGCCACAGTCTAGGACACCCAAAATTTTAGAGGCGACAAGAATACTCCATCAAAATTATTTTTGGTAGCATAGGTCATCAATTAAAAAATATCAAGGTATAAAAACCGGAAAGATAAATCACATCAAATTCATTGAGCATGCTGCCCTCTTCCAAATCTGAACTAGGCCCTACCCTTAACTTCATAGTTTTTCTTGAATATTAATGCGCAAGTATATATTTCGAGAGTCTACATCCCATCCCCCCCCCCCTCAACACACACACACAAAACTTGAAAGATAATACATTTGATTAAAAACAATTTTTTTTTACTATAAATAGAGTAATAAATTTTATTTTATAATAAAGATAATGTGTTTGGATTTTAAAGTATTTATGAACTTAAAAATAAAAAAGATAGTAAAACTACTCTTTTTTTTTAGATTAGTTTTTATCCCCGGTCAGTTTTTAATGTCTTAAATCACCTTTCGTAAATTGTGTCACATTCATATTTTATTCATTTTCACAGTAACAAGACAAATTAAAAAATTTTGATTAAAAAAATCTAATCTTTTAAATGCATTTTTACTTTTTCTAAAAGGTACTTCGGCTTAGCTGTAAAATTAAATCTGAAAATTATTTTATTTTTAGGGATGTGTATCACTGTAAATGTTTTTAAAATATCGTAACCATTTCATTTCATTTATTTGACAGCATTTTAAGTGCTTCCAGATAAATCACCATATTTTTTATCCATTTTTGCAAGCCCCCCCCCCACACACACACAAATAAATAAATAAAAAAAGTTAAAAAAAACTCTTCTGAACTATAGTTTTGTTATAATTACTTCTATTTGTATCAAAATACAATGGAATTTTACAGTGTAAAATGATTCATGCCTATAATATATGTTCTGTTGTAGATTTAGGCATCAACATAATTTCTTTTTCATTTTTATTTCATTGACGAGAGATTATTCAAGCTCAGAAAAGTAACAGTGATTGACTTGGAAAGTTAGAAATTACAATTCACTTCATCACTGTATTTGTTTTTCAGATTAAAGTAACTATAACTTTTACTCTAGTGAACATATTTAAATTTAGTTTTGTGCATTGAAATTAGTTATAAATTCTCTTTAAAATGCTGTATGAATTTGATTTTGCAAAACTTAACACATCCTATTAGCATACAAATTTAAAAAACCTAAAAATTTCCTAAAGTGTCCACAATTTTGGTCACAACTTTATATTTATATATAAATATTTTTGTTTTTGAAAATATTCATTTTAAACATTAGTGCTGTTATTTTGAAGATGCTTTTTTAAAAAATTAAATTATGCTATTAATGAGGTATTAAAAAAACCTCTAAATTAAATGCTAGTGTAATTGTAATGTTTTTAAACAAATTTTCATTTCTAATTCTCATGAAAATTTTATTCGATACCATAAAGTGACATTGTAATTTATTCTAAATGTCTATGATCAATATTTAAAGAAGAAAACCGTAGGTCAGGGTTTTTGGACACGCTCAGACAGTAATAGGGATTGAAAGTGATTATGATTTTTATTTAATATTAAAAATATTAAACTTTTTACTTTCACTGTAAATTGTCACGAAATTTATTTAAGTTTTGTTGTAAAGACAGATCTACACGAGAGCTGTCTGCTTACTTAAGGCATGCCTTGGGCAGAGGACTTTGTAAGGGGTTTTAACCCAAATTCACGTTACATCTGGAGAAAACAGCCGCGCGGTAGGCCGGAACCCTAGAAATTCACACTTTAGTCGTTATCAACTGTCATGAAATTTGAAAAAGTTATTTATACTATAATGTAAAAGTTAACTTGATTATTTTTTTTACAGTTTTATAAGATAAATTTATATCTTATAAAGCTCCCTTTCCCTTCTTTATAAGGCTTATAACTTATTAAACTTTTAAGATAAAAAAAAACATGCTGAAATACGCAAGAATGACGATATATAAATAATTAGAAGGATAACTTATCAAATATTGAACCTCATATATGAATAAAATAAAGCAATATATATATATATATATATATATGGTGGACAGGTTTTTCTTTTTGGCCCAGCTTGGGGAAGAGAAAGATTTTGTGACCCCACGACCCTACCCCCTTACGCCATGCGTGTGAAACCGTGAAACACGGGGTTACAAGAAATCAACAAAGTACATTCTCGCCAATACCTAAGTTTGGCATGCTATGGAAGCTTTACTTATAATTTTTTTTCACACTTAATTTCTAAATTCTTTTAATTATTTCACTCAAGTAACCCAAACATGAAATATAAACTTTATTTCAGACCTTAACAGTTGAAAAGTATCTTAGTTTTTTCCCCAAGCTATTCATACAATACGAACTATTTAACAGCGGCGGATAACAATGCTGATAGCGCTTACTGTCAGTGTTGTTTTGTTAGTTGTTTATTATGTTTGGATATGATGAGATGAGAGTATTGAGAGTGTGAGGTAAAGGAAGACTTCCAGATTCCTGGCTTTCGTGTTGTTCGGATTAAAAAGTAAAGAGACAAGTAAAAATATTTTTCACTAAGACTAATTGGATTAAGACAATTGTTAAATGAATAATTAAGTTCTTTAACATTGTTTTATTCTTTTTGGTTAGCTCTATATAACTTGGTAACAACGGTAAGCTCCAACAACAGTAAGTGAAATATTTATCTAACTATTGCATTAAAAATTATTTTGTTTTTCTTTATAAGGTACATGGGGTTAAACAATTTATTTCTTTATTTATTTATTGTACATTGTGCTAGCTCCAATTTTCAACGTTTATTGTATTACATTTTTTAGTTATAGATAGTTTCTTGTATCTGTTTTTAAGGATCTTTATTTTAAGATTTTTTTTTTAATTTTGAAATTTATTTAGATCATAAAAATAAGGAATAAAACAGTGCTGTTTATACTGACATTAATCTCACTTAAGAAAAGACACAAATTGTATCTGCATTCAATATATGTGCATTTTAATCGGAAAATATCTGCATAAAAAATATCAAGCTTTTTGACTTAGAAAAAATAGGAGGTTTTTCAATTTTGGAAACTTAGCAAGTCTGTATTCAACAGGGGAAAAATTGTTACAAAAAGCTATTTTCTTCTTTAGAAAGAAGATTATACAATGAAATATAAAAGTATATAAATGTGAAAATAGATCTTTGCTTGAAGTTTATATTTCTTTTTAATAACAAATAATGTACATTTTTTTTTTTTTTCGTGGGTAAGAGGAACTGCTCATAAAATAAAAGTTCAGTAATATAAAATAAAATAGTTACACGAAATAAGTGCTTTTCTCATAATAAACATGGGTTTATTAATAATTAATTCTATAATTAGTTCTCTACTGCAACAATCAACCCATTAAAAGTAATGATTATTATTATTATTATTATATGAATGGCTACACCACTGGGACTAATTTTGTTAAAAATACTTAGTTAAATCAAAAAATATTTGTATGCTTTCAGGAAAATGTATGATGAAATTAAAAAGGAAAGCTTTTGGTGAAATTAACCGAAATTAGTTGGTGATTCAACAAATATTGGTTAATTCTTCAAATAATACCCTTAGTTTCAGAAAAAGCTTTTAATTTAATCAAACATTTTTTAAAAACAAATAATTTTATTGATTTGGCTAAGTATTTTTAACAAAATTAGTCCCAGTGGTGGAAAGCTATTTATATATTAATAATAATTATTATTACTGTAATGGGCTGTTTACTGTCCTAGAGAACTAATTATGAAACTAATTGCGGTATTTTGTAAATATGTAAGGTGCTGGCCGGTTTTCGATATTTTGTCGTTGCCGATACTGCACCAATAACGTTATGGCTTTGGTTCAAAGATGGCATAGGGCTGGGCCGACACCGTTGTCGTTTTTGCCGACATCTATCCAAAACCACCCCATCTTTTCGGCCCGACACACGCCCAAGCAGATGCAAATTTGTCATTTTTGGCAGCGGCTGAGCGATATCGCCCCGGCACATTCTGCGTCGGCATGCCGATGTCAGCCCAAAACTTATCCGATAGGGCTGTGTTTGCTGGGTAGGATGGGTCGAATTTTTTTTTTTTTTTTTTTAAATCACTATTCTAATAGTGCAGAAAAGGTTCCCTCTGGGTTCAATAAAATTGGTGTAAAGTATTATTGTGATTGGATAATACCTTCTGCCCCCACCTTCGACTTGAATTTTCGGAATTCGTGTAAAAATAGACACTTTTTACTGGGCGTAAAAAACACAATTATTTTTCACTGTTGTTATACTAATAGGGTGAGAAATAAATCCACTGGGTTTAGTAAGGTATGCCTAAATTATTTTTCCAATCCAATAATATCTTCTGCCTTCGCATCACTCTTGAAATTTTGCAATTTTTGACGAAAAAATGAATTTTTTCAAGTGTTATAGAAAGGAGACGAAACATGCAAAATAGAGAGTACAAACACTCATTATTCATGAATTCTTGCATAAAAAATTATTTTCTTGAGAATTATTAAATAATTGCTAATTACCACAATTTTAAGTTTTTTGTTAAGGTGATGCCCACTAGCACTACCTTACAAAGAAAGGGATGCCTCGGATGAAGACATTTTTCCCACAAAAAATACAATTACAATGCAATACAATGCAGTAACACAGCAACACTATACAATATTTAGTAAGTATGTAGTACAGTAGAAGATCTTTATAATGCAAACCTCGAAACGCAAGGTTTTGCATTATATAGAATTTTGCGTTATATGGATCATTCACTTATATCATTAAACTTCCCTAGTAAACATATTAAAATATAGCTGGAACACATAAATATAATGCTTAAAACTTTTTTTAAATACAAATACTACTTTAAAAAACAAAAAAAAATGGAATTTATTTATTTACAGAAAAAATAAATAAATTGAAATTACCAAAAGCATTAAAGTTTATTTGTTAAACAATATATTAATTTTGATTTGTTTTAGAATTTGCAATCTCTCAACAAATAACTTTTCTTGCAGCCTTTGAACAGGTAATAATTTTACTTTGGTTATGCAGTCTTGTGTTTCTAGGAATTTAAAATATTGATCTCTTATGGAAATTTCTTCAGATTCTGAAAGTTTTTCAACTTTCTCTCCAGCATTTGATTCTGTTTCAGAATTGTTTTCCTCTTGTTTTGAAACAGAGGAAATTATTTCAGCACTGGTCAAATGATTAACAATTTGTGACTTATCATCAATTACCAAATATTCAAAATGTTTTCTTCATGCAGGTTTGCAGACTGAGTACTTTCCATTTTGTGCACAATGCATTAGTTCAGCAGTTTTCATTTTAACTAAAGATGGCTTAAATCCAGTTCCAAAATTCAGTTTTAAAATAGTGTTACATTGAGAAAACTCTCCCTCCCCTACTTCTCATAGACTTTTTAAAAGTATTTTACTGTCAATATTGAGACATAAGCATATCGTCGGGCAGGGGGGGCGTGTGCCCCCCCCCCCAACTTTGTTTAGAAAACCATTCATTTTAAAACCTTTCTTCTTGCCAAACTTAAAGAAACATGGCTATTTTTACTTTAGAATATGCTATGTGCATTCTCCCACCCACACGCGCACACACACACACACACAAAAAAAAAAAAAAAAAAAACTTTTAGTGATGCTACGCGTATGATTTAGGAAGCCAAGTAACGGCATACGATTTAATATAAAACAAATCAATTTACAAAGAGAAATATAACTAAATAAATAAACATCTGTTTGGGAAGTCAATGGTAGAGGAGGGAGAAAGAGAGTGGTTCGGTAGTGGAGGGAAAAAGGGAGAGGTTCGTTGTTTTTTTTAAAGTAAACATTTCTTCCTCTTTGACCCGGCCAGCCAGCTGTTTATGCTGATAATGCATAATGCATGCATGGGAGAATAATTGTTTATTTTAAGCTTGGCATGTTATGGGATTTATCTAATGTCTCAAAATTAATCCCCTAGGAAAGTAATTAAAAAAAAAAAAAAAAAAAAAAAAAAAAAAAAAAAAAAAAAAAAAAAAAGCAGATTGTAGAAATTTCTTGTGATTTTCTCTGTTTACATCCGCATTGTTAATGCGGTTTATGGAAAATTGCGGTTTATAGAATTGCGGTATATCGATCTTCTACTGTAACTATAAAATGTATCATACCTATATGAAATGACTACTTTCACTTAATCTAGAGTGAGAAACAACAACAACAACAACAAAAAAAAAACCTTGTGATCAAATCAGACATAATTGCTCGAGAAATAAAATTCGGATATGATGAAATCATCCAGCACTTCAAGCCCAGACCAGGGCCTCTGTGAGAAATTTTATAAGGTGGGACAAAAATGTTCCCAGGCCCCTGCCCCCCTCAACTTGTTTTTGCCTCAAGAAATATATTTTAAATTCTGTCCAATTTTACTTTAAAAGTAGTTATTAAAAATAAAAATGTTAACATTGTGGGGTCATTTTTATTCTTACCTAAATTTTAATTTTAATAATAGTATTTACAATCTGTAATAATGTATTATAAAAAATATAAAAAGATGAAGTATCATTACGGTATTTTTATAACCAGATTCCAAACAGTCCCAAACAATATTCCATATATTTTTATAACCAGATTCCTTTTATAACCAGATGTTCTCGCTGTCTAACATGTGTTGCAAATCACCATCACCAACAGTGTGTTATTTATCTGTAAATGCATCAGTTCATATTTTGCTATAGTTAAACAAACAGTTTCGAAAATTAATTATTTTTTCTTTTAGTGATTTTTATATAGAATGCTAAAAGAAAAGAATGAGTAAGGAAATCGTCCTATTTAGCGATTTTTTATTCATGCTTGAAGGTTAAAAATATATATAAATGGTAGAATTAGCATATTTATTATTTAATTTTAATAATGGCTTTTCGTGCCTTTTTACTTGCAAAATTTCGTATAACATCATCAAAAGTAATAGTTCTGGCAATGTCAGATTCGGTGCTTAGTCTTGCTAAGTCTACAAGTCGTTCTTGAGACATGGTTGTTCTTAAGAAAATTTTTATGAGTTTCAATTTGCTGAATGCTCGTTCAGCAGAAGCTACCGTTGCTGGAATGGTTAAAAATACCCTAAGTCTTACTTGACACGTTTTTGACAGCATCCAATCGTACAGTTAGTCCCCTATGACACTCTATCTACCAAAGGATAAAATACGTAAATTTTAAAATATTTTTCTTCATTATCTAACTGTTTATCAGTTTCTTCACTATCCAGATGATGCATCTTTTGTTTTTTGCGTCTCTCATCATATCCACGGGAAAATGTTTCCTCGATCTCCATATTTAAAGCTACAGTTTTAGCTTCAGACCAGACTGAATTCCAATCATTTCGAAGTGTTTTCAGATCGGAGAGCAATGCTCCTATATTTTCAGCTTCGACATCCATTGTTGTATTTCTGGCTTGGAAGACTTTATTGCACATATCGATTCCAAGCAATATTTTGAACCACACAGCTGACATTAACACACACACACGAATGATGAGATATACCATAGAACTCCATTAATTTCATTTTCAGTTTTTGGAGTTAAATTTAAATCTTAGCGATTTTTTAGCATTAGCGATTTACGAACCATTGGGGGAACCCATTCTTGCGGTGCTAACTTGATGCCAGGGAGTTGATTTGCAAAAGGTTTGACACTGTGAATTCGATCTGACCATCTGGTATCTGACATGCTGTGAACTGCGCAGTCGATAAGCTTCCGTAAAATTTCCCAGCGCTTCGGACTAGAGCTCAATAAATTATAGGTTGTTTGCATTGTACCAAAAAAAGTTATTGCTTTTGGCATGCATTCAGCAGCGTCATTTCCACATAAATTAAGCGTGTGGCATCTGCAAGGTGCAAATATTGCTTTTGGATTCTGTTCTAATATTTTCGCTTGGGCACCATTATATTTCCCAGACATATTTGCACCATTATCATAAGACTGAGCCCTACAGTCACTGAGTGGAATTGAGTTAGCTTTCAAGGTAGAAATTATTAATTCAGCAATTTCTTCTCCTTTTCTGTTGCTGCAATCCGAAAATGTTAGAAATCGTTCTAGAACTTCATAATGCCTATTTTATTAAGTTAAATATCTTAACAAAATTGTTTGCTCTTTATGGGAGGAATCTGGAGTTGCATCCACTATTACAGAAAAATATTTAGACGACTGTCTTTCATCTAAAATTTGCTTTTTGACAAGATCTGAGCATTCTGCAATAAACTCATTTTGAGATTTAGGCGATAAATAGTGAACTTGCAGTCGTTCATCTAGTTTCTGGGATTCTTGTACTTTCAATACATGTTCTCGAAGGATAGGATCGTATCAGCATATAAAAAAAAAATTACGAAACAGAACACCATTGGGTTTACGAACCATTGGGGCGAACGGTGCGACCGCACCGGGCGCCATCGCTATAGGGGCGCCAAAATACCTTACTTTATACTATGTGCAAGTATATATTTGAATGTCCATATATTGTTGAAATTTTCGTTTTAACCCCTTTCAAAACTTTTCTAGCTGCATGTGTGAGGGAGGGGGCGCAGTTTTGTATTTTGCACCACTTAGAAAAATAGCTAGGACCGGCACTGCGTTGAGCTGTGATTTTTTAAAGGTAAAGATGTAGAAAGGAAATTTGTAGTGCATTTTGAAAAAATCACGGGCCCCCTCTAATTCGACAGGCCCCAGTTGCCCCCTCTCTCGCTGGGCCTGGCCCTGACCTATACAATTGTGTAAGTGATGTACATCCCTCAAAAAGTACTCGAATATAAGTCATATTTCAAAGACTGTTCTTTAAAAAAGAACAATCTTAAACTGTTCTTAAAGAAATACTGTTCTTTATAATAAATGAGCTATGGATAAAATAATTTCTTATATTTCTTTTCCTTTGTGTGTTATTATTCACAAAACTATAATCAGAAATTTATCTTATACTTTTTTAAATGTCCGATTTCCGTAACTCGGGAGACTCGACATTTGGTGGCCCGATTTATCAAGATGATGACTGATGGCAATGGACTCTAATTGAATAAGGTGAGTGTTAAAATACCTCCATTTTGGACTGATAAACCGGACATCTGGTTCTATCAAGTAGAAGCACAATTTACTACAGGTGGAATTACTGCCGAAGAAATAAAATTTAACTATTTAGTTTCGCAATTAGATCCAAAATTTGTTGAGAATATATGGGATATAATTAGTAGCCAAAGTCAAACTAAATATTCTGATGCTAAAACTAGACTTCAAAACTTGTTTAATGAAAGCAAAAATGCTAGAATTCTATGGCTAATTACTGGAATTGAATTAGGTGATTTAAAGCCCAGTCAACTCTCACAAAAATTAAGATGTATAGCAACCTCAGATATTTCTGAAAATTTGATTAAAACGCTATGGCTTGGAAAATTACCTGAGTCTATCAAAAATATTTGAATTGCAAGTAAAAAAGATATTGACAGCTTAGCTGTAATGGCTGATAAAATTTCCAATATGAGTCCTAAAACCGAAGTTTGTAGCGCAAGTACTATGCATAATCCTTCAACCACTAGAATTAAAAACTTAGAAGACCAAATCGCCGAATTGTGTATGTGTAATGGTGCAAGACCAAGGACACGGAATGTAAATTCTTTTCATAATTGCTCTCGGTCTCGCAGTAATTGGCGCAGGAATTTTGACCCCAAAGGAAAGTTGTGTTACTTCCATTTCCGATTTGGCACTAAATGTTTTCCGGATAAATGTCAACCTCCTTGCAGCTGGATTCAAAAATCAAAAGATAGTCAGGAAAACACCAACCTGCAGTAGGTTCAGCAACAAACTCTACTGCAGAAAATGTAAAGGGTTGTCACAAATTTCGTTTACTCGTTCGAGACCGAAAATCAAATTTGTACTTCCTTGTAGATAGTGGAGCTGATGTCAGTATTATTCCACCTACATCTCATAATCTGAAGAAGGATGACTTTAAGTTATATGCTGCAAATGGCACAGAAATAGCAACATATGGAACAAAAATACTAAATCTAGATTTGGGATTACGTCGTGACTTTCAATTTTTGTTTATAATTGCTGATGTTACAAAAGGAATTTTAGGTGCTGATTTCTTAAATAAATTTAAGCTTTTAATTGATATTCATATTAAAAGCTTAGATTTATTTAGGAAAAGGAAAGCTTTGGCAATTAATTGAAGGAATAACTAATCTGTCTGTTCGAAATAAAGTTTCAACAATGTATTATGATGATATTATTAGCACTCTAGATAAAAATTCTAAATAGCTGATTTATTGATGCAATATTCCGATTGAACTAAACCCAATTTATCAATATCTACATTTAAGCATAATGTCGTGCATTATATTACAACAAAAGGAGCTGCCTTATCAAGTTTATGGTTAAAAGCAAATTTGGTTTTGCTTTTAACCACCAGTTTATGCCAAAGCTAGAAAATTAGATTCCAAGCTATTACAAATAGCAAAACAAGAATTTCAGTATATGTTAGAAAATGATATTATTCGTCCATCTAAGTCTCAGTGGGCTAGTCCTCTGTATGTGGTTCCAAAGAAAGATGGTTATTTCCGACCGTGTGGGGATTATCGCCGATTAAATGTACAAACAATACCAGATCATTATCCCATACCACGATTAGATGATTTTAACCATATTTTAAAAAATACCAGATTTTTTTCTAAAATGGATATGCATAAAGCTTATTTTCAAATTCCTATTCATGAAAATGACAAGTGCAAAACTGCTATTTCATTGACTATAACCCCCGTAGCAGAAACACAGAGACACGGCGACAATGTTGCTGACACAGAAATCTGCTTGCAGACAGCTGTCGACGTATTAAAAAAAAAAAAAATTATTGTCTGCAAATTTCGGGCAAATCATGCCGCGGCTCGTTCGCTGCCTCCTGTCTCCATTCTGCGATGACGTCACTAAACGCAGCACAGCGGAGTCCGTGCACGGAGATCTTTCCTAGCAAAATGGAACGGCCGAGTCCAGCTTTTACACATTTCTGCACCCTCCTCGTTTTACATTTGTGTTATTTTTTGACAAGAATCGCCATTTTTATTTCCCATACACCATTTTGGTTCAAATGTACTATTTTTTTCGGATTGAAGTATTGTAATTGCATTTTTAATTGTTTTTGTTTTCATTTGCACGAACTGAGTAATCTAAAAAGTGCCCCCTCTAGCATATTTTGTTTTTTGCTGACTCAACTGAGAAAGAACCTCAATCCGATCGGCAGAACTATGTGGGCATTTCACTTAAGAGTTAGGAAAGAAAATATGGTTGGGAAATTCATAATTTTTTAGTCATCTAAATATTTAATTTCCTCAAATACCGGTAATTACGTTTGATAAATACGTAGTTGCGAACAGGGGTGTAGTGGGACCGGAACGACGTTCCGGTACTTTTCTGAGAGCCGGGACGGTGTTCCGGAATACAAATGAGATTATCATTATGTTCTGGATTTTAACTTATTTTCTGTAAAAGAAAAAAAATCATGGATAGTCAGCTTGCACTAACAATGTACCTGTTTCAATTCTATGGATACCGTAGTAGTTGAAATCATCCCAGTGAACTGATAGCAGAGTACACTCGACTAGGAATTCAATCCCTTGCCTCTTCCAACTAATTAAAATCTTGAATGCGCATTATTGAAATCGGTAGTAAAATTTCAATACTAATTGATGCATCAGCCACTCTCAGTCACAAAACTACTTCCATTAAATGTTTAAAATGTGAGATGGACAATCATGTGATTGTGAACCAATTCTCACCTTCTTACATATAGTTGAACTTCTAAGTCAAGACGCTGAGATTATAATAGAAAGCTAAAAATACTTAGAGAAACACTGATTTCATGATAAATATCTCTGAGAATATTTTGCCAGAGATGGAGTAAGTATTATCCCCGGTTGTTGTGCAGCGTTTGTCTCAGAAATTTCCACAGTAGTTTGGCGTTGCTTAAATCATCGTCTGAAACTTTGTAGCTGGAGACCTTTGAAAGCTGGAGAAGCAATCAGCAATGTCCATGGAGTCAGATATTTTTCAAATATTCATGGACAAACTTCAATCTTTGTACGGTTGATCTCCTAAGAACCAAGTAGAAATTCAAGCAATGGTGACTTTTGGTGAAAAACATCAAGCATTTGGTCAAGCATCTGCAGCTAGCCTCGAAACCGAAAATCAATCGAGTTTGGAAAGCAAAAGGGACTGCCAGTTCTCTCCGAATTGTTTCTGCAGTCAGTCTCTGGCAAAACTATAAACTTTTTTGAAATTAGATCAAATCGAAAAAGTCGAGACCAAAACTGGACAAACAGAATATTCATTTTTCAAGGTCTACTCTCATCAAAAGAATTTCTGACAGATGTGGCGCTCATGCACGACGTTTTATTTAAACTTGTTATTCTCTCAGAGTCTTTGAAGGAAAAAAAAAAACAAAACAACACCATGATGGATACAAATGAGAAAATAAGTAAAACCATAGAATAGTCTCAGAATTAATGTCGACAGCAAAAGAAACGCAGATGTTAAACCCGGAGGTAGCAACGCAGGAAATGAAATTTGGAACTGTCCACCTGACTAGCCAGTGGCGGATCCAGGGGAGGGGCTAGGGGATTTTAGCTTCCCCAAGACATTGTTAAAGAGTAACAATCTGCTTTATTATAAACTTTGGATAGGTAAAATGAACTTTTAAAAAAATAGATTATCCCCTCACAAAAATATTCACATTGGTTTAGACTAAAATTTTGCTTTTTATTGTACATTTTGTACATCTCAATTAAGCTCTTTTGAAAATTAAAAATAACCTCCTATATAGGTTACTGACAAAAAAAGGCCGAGGCATTTTTATGACAGGTTGTTATAAGCTTATGTTCTCACCTCCCAATGCCCCTCCCCTCCTTCCCCCATGAAGTCATGCGTTCCGGGAAAAAATTTTTTAGCACTACAACACTGGTTGCGAATTATTAACAATTATTCTATAGTAACAATTATTCTTCTTATTATTAACATTTATAATTATTCTAGAGTTTGTTCCCTGCTGCATAGTTATTGCTCTACTCGATGTTTTTAATTGTTTTGCACACTTGCAAGTTTTTTATTTTCTTCCTGTGTTTTTTCTGAACAATTTACTCAATTTAATCGGCTTTCTTATGATGCATTATTCTTTACTAACCATATATAGTTATGGTTGATATAGAAAGTATCATTAGCAAAACGACGTTTTAGATTATGAAATTATGTGGGATTTCCAATAATAGATCTGAAAATCGAAGGACTCGCGACATTTTGCAAATGCAGCACTTGAAATATATTATGTTTTTGTCAAAATTAAGCATACTAGTGATATTTTGCTTTAGCGGTATAGCTGGGGTTATTAGTGGTCCTTTCGTTTTCTACCAAGTGTCAGCATTCTGCCGCCCGCCTATCTCTTTTTATCTTGCCGCCTTGGCGGGCACCACCGCCCCTCTTTTGCTTATAAAAAGTGGAGTAATTTCACAATTTTTTAATTCAGATTATTGACAAGATTGGGTATTCAAAATATTCAAATCATATTTCTGAAATTTTGAAAATTTTCAATATTTTACTAAATGAAGAAAAAAAAAATGTAAAAGTAAAAGTAAGCAAATTCTGGGAGAGTATGTCATTAGAAAACAAACTGTCAATAAGCTAATAGTTAGGTATTCTTAGAATAAACTATCAATTTAAACGTATTTTCTTTTCAAAAACTTTTTTTTTAAATTAGAAAATAAAATTAGAATTTTTTTTTTTTTTTTTTTTTTAATTGCTTGAATAATTTTTGTAACAGGATGTCATTTATTTTAATCAGTCGATTAAAATAATTGTTGGTTAAAATAAAGTATGTAATTTATAGAATTTTAATATACTATTTTTTACTTTAAAAATTTAAAGTTTAAGAAAGAAAATTTAGTGCTTTTAAAGTATTCACAAAAAATTAAAAAACAAAGCTTTCTTTAAAGTAAATTATTAAAAATATTTTAAGCATTTCCTACCTGTTGAGAATACTGCGAGTCTAATTTTTATTATTGTCTATTTATATTTATATCGGCTAAAACTTACATATATTATTGATAATAATTATTTTTATTTATTTTAAGGATGAAATAATAGTGCTTTTTAAAAAACTTAAATTCACTTTTTATGAAGAGCAAACATTAAATTAGAAGTGTGTGTGTGAAAAAGAAAGGACAAATACATTTCAGTACCGTAATTTATGGAAGAAACACCACGGCATTTATGAGTATAAAAGTTAAAAAATAATAAGTGCGGCATTTATAATATTTTAATTTTTTTTAGCCGATCTTCAACGAAAAATCGTAAAATTTGTTTAGTGATAATTGTCTCAAAAGATGGCACCACTACTGACACGTACTCTTTAGCGTGCAGAGAGCACAGCGTAGCAAATCAGAATGCGAACCTACCCCCGTAGAAAAGCGGTTTGATCCAGTTTTGGAGAAAGTGAGACATCAGAGCGCCCTGAGAAGGGTCAATGTCCTGTGCTCGAAGTGGATGGCTGCATACATCCAACTGATGTCTCCTCAATTAAGTAAAAAAAAAAAAAAATAGAAGTAAATCTTTTACATCTACATTTTAAAACTATAATTAAGTTTTAATGAAGGTTTGAATACATATTTTGAAGTTTTAAAGTTCTGTTAAAATACCGCAAAAGTGCACTACCCTCTATTAAATGCACCCATTTTTTACATGAACCTCTATTTTTCTTAAAATACTGAATTTCAGCCAAAATTAGTCTATGTTGCGCCCGGTGCAAGTTTAACCCTTCCCCTCCCCCCACCCCCCCAAAAAAAAGTTAATCTAAAAGTTATTTTTTTCTCACTGTGCGGGTTTGCACCCTGTGCAGGAGCACTCTACTCTACCGAATAAACACTGCCAACTAATTGGTGTGCTCAAGAAATGCTGAGTGCTTCTAAAATAAATCCCAATGTTATTAATATCAAAAATAATAAATAAATAGAAACATCAAGAGTTAATACACAGCATTCAGTTTAAAACAAACAATTTGCTGAAGCAAGCTCATTACGTAATCAACAGTTGGCCATCCGGGGGGGGGGGGGGGGAAATGTTTACTTTTAACAGGAGCCTCTTCTCACACATCGATCGCTGTTTTCATTTTAATGCCGCCTGTAATTTCGGTAGTCTGTTCGAACTTTTTGCGAATGCAAGAAGTTATTTCTTTATTTCTATAAATTCGCCTTTATGAATATAAACATTGATATCTTTGATTATTTGAAAATAGAAATCGTAAGCTTCATAAAATAGCGGTAAAAGTGCAGCATCCATAATCCGGGAACCTATAATCCAGCACTAGTCTCGTTATTTTTTTTTTCTCCCTGTTGAGAGATATGCCTGGTCAGTGTGTAAAGAGGGCGCTGTTGTAACCAGCGCAGGTGTAGCGATGAAAACTTTTGTATCAGAGTTGTGAGGGAGTGTGTGTGCAAAGGAGTGAGCGAGCATGCCTCACGGAGAAAATAAATGTATACAGTCCATTTGAGTATAAAAAGAGCACACATACAACAACGAGCTTTCAACAGGGCCAAAACATGGTCCTAGGTAGCCAGAGAGAAGTATAGCTTTAGTGTTGTCTGGAGTAATTGCAAAATGGGTTCCTGGTCTCGTGTGACATTGGTCCCAAAATCAGTGGTGGGAAAAACTACTTTTCTTTTGTAGTGCGTTACAACTACAGCTACTTTTCGAAAAATGTAGTTAACTACTTTTTGACAAATGTAGTTAGTTACACTACTTTTGAAATGTAGTCGCTACTTCGCTACTTTTAGGAAACAAATTTTGCTAACAGATTCAGTTTGCATTACACTCATATTTAAGGATATTTATATCCTAATTAGAGAAAACTATTGATATCTTAAATTAGAAAAACTATTGCTCTAATAAACAACGACCAGGGGAATATTTGAGGAGGGCGGAGGGCTCCCTCCGAAAATGTAAAGTAATTATTAAAAAGGAGCTATTTTGAAACATTTCTTTTAACTTTAGAACAATAAAGTTTAAAATACTGAATGAGAACAGAATATGACATGTTTCCCAAGGGCGCCGAATTATCATTTTAAAAGAAAATTGACATTCTGATATTTGTTTCTATTTTCTTCAAGATTATTTTTGTAAAAGTTACAATATTGTATAAACTTTCGGTTTCATCGAGATTTGTGAAAAAAAAAAAAATCACGCATAAAATTAATTTTTGTAATACACATGCATGTTCAACTATTTATTGTTTTATATTACATCTAAGTAAGAGAAAGAAAATATAAGTAAAACATACCTTCGGTTCTTTGATTAGGTCTTGTATTATATACCCTTTTTGGTAATTAGATACATTAAATAAAATTTAAACATAAAATTTTACATACTACATAGAAACGTATACACAGTTCACAAAATTGTATATTTACAAGTCCCACTTATCTAGTTAAAATGAAACTTAAACGTAACTCCTAAAGAAAAGACAATAATAAACGAAAACGAGTGTGCAGTTCACGGTTTAGCATAGATTTAGAAAAGTAACTGTATAAACCAACAAAAAGAAGAATTCATTGTAGATTCGAGGGGTGTTCTTGGAGGGTTTTTTTTTTTTTCCTTTTCATTGCTTTCAAAGTAATTTTGTGGACTGGTATAAACCAGGAAGTTGTAATACGAAACAGCATGTGCCTTCTGACTGTACCCCCTTGCAGGGGGTACAGTCCTGTCCTTCCTTATCAGTAAGTCCTCGAGCTAAAGCAATGGTTTTTTGTTTATGGAGAAGACCCACAGCCCCCCTTTTTACAGTTAGCCATATTACAGTTACCCCAGCCACTACCATATTACAGTTCTAGTATTTAGTGGGAGTTGGATTTTTTGGAGTGCCATACAGATTTATATTTCTATGGATCGGTGGGGGGGGGGGGGGTATTTACAGATACCGGACACCCAGGGCAGACCCGACCCAGATGGATAGAGATAATCTCGTTTTGTTGCCTGAAAGCACGCGCGAAATGGGGAAGAGAAAAACGGGTGCTTAGAAATCTTGTTACTGTTAGCCCTATCAGGCATTAAAGCATTATTTTCGGTCTTGTTACCGTACTTTACTCGTAAATACTTCTTTTAAGCTTAAATACAAACAGTCAACAAGTTTCAGTTCACATTTATTTGATTCTAAAAGTTAACCTCTAAAATTCTCTTATTTGCCGTAATTCAATATCGGCCAATCGATTCATAGCGTTAATCTGTAATGCTTTAAAACATCTCTTAAAAGTTTCTTACCTCATTGGTTTCTTATGTGTGAACAATTGCTAACGCACTTTCCTTTTGCATTATGCAAATTAACTTTGACTTTCGGTTTATGCAGAATAACGCCAATCGTCCAATCATGCCGCACGCTTCGCACCTGCCGTTTTCCCCGGTACGCATGTCCTTAGAATAGCGTACTTCGCCGATCACGGCTAAGATTTAAATACTTCTAGCTTTGATGCCTGGCGGGCGCTGCTCAGTTTTTTTTGCTTACTTAATTCTTTTTTCTTTTAGCATTTTTAGTTTGACAATGTTGAGATAATAAGAGTACTATGATCGTCGGCTCAAATGAGCACTTACCTTTCAAAAGGAACACTTCAATTTGTAACAGTAATAGAGAATGATAATGCAAGTTCTGTTTTACTTACTATGTTGCTTTTCCCGGACTGTAACCGGATGAATGTCTTTTCAAGTATCAAGATTGCAATAAACTGTTTTTATCTTATTGAAGATATTTTTAATCACTTTACAACTTTTTACACTGTCTTTTACATTGAGCAAGTCTTTTAAAAACTGCTTCCATTGTGCGTGAAGTCTGCTAAAGTTTTAGTTAGTTAGCACTGACGGACTTAGTGAAATTATTTGAGACTTTATAATTTTTATTCAGCCTTTCCTTACTTGCCCATTCGGTACTGACTTACAGTTACTGAGCATGGTTTTTCAAGGAACATATATGTTTTCTCTGCTTGACGCTATGACCTTATGTGGAAACGCGAAAGGAGCGTAAAATTATGAGAGTCTGGGATAAAATAGGTATGTTTGTGTTTCGTTACACGTCGTTAAAATTACTTAGAAAAAATTACTAACGTAAAGTTTGTTAAATGATAATATTACTAAAAAGGATTTTTTTTTTTTTTTTTTTTTTTTTAAGAGCTCAACTAGCAAAGTTGTTGTCTTTAGAAAGGAACACTACTTCTTTTTTGAAGGTTAAAAAATTTATAAGGCTTAATTAGGTACAGGGATTAAAAAAAAAAAAAAAAGGTTTGCGTTGTATGCGACTGTGCCAATCAGGGAATCAAAGATTTAAGGGGAACAACTGCTTTCCCCCCCCCCCCCGCAGCAACGCCATTGCTTTCAAGTTTCTGCGAAAATGACATTTCCATTTTATTTTATTTGGAGGGGGCGAGAGAGACCTTTCACAATATTAATTTACAAAATCAGTGCCGTAGCTAGGAGCTGGCTAGGTTGGCAGGTGTAGCGTTGCCAGGCGTCCAGATAAAGCCGGACATAGTTAAGCTTTTTGATTGCGTGTCCGGCCAAACTTAACGGTGTGCGGTTTTTGTTAGGCTTTTTACTCATGACTTTGGCTGATTAGTAATAAAGTACTTGAACTGATTTGGCATTCGATATCATTTATATTTTATTAGAATTTAACAAGATTCATGGTAATAATCAAAAAAGCTTGATTTTACATACAATTTTTTGTCGTACCGATTAATACTGAGACAAAATCCTCATTATTGTAGGCTGTCCGGCCTTTTTACAAAAATATCTGGCCAAACTGGCTGGTCTGTCCGGCTATTTGGTTTGGCGACCTGGCAACCCTAGGCAGGTGCCAGGGGTGTAAGCCTCAGAAGGGCGCACTTGGTAGTCTTTTCCTGCATAATAGTAAGTAAGAAGAAGTCTTAGAGGTACAAAATTCAAATCTTGACAATGACCCTCACAAGGAAGGATTAAGTGGGTAGTGGGGGAGATCGCTCCTCCCGAGAAAAAAAAATGTAAAATATCCTATTTTACTTCCATAAAATGGATGTGTCTGTGAATCTTCCCCTCCCACACACACACACACACGGGCAATAATACGTCACTGGGCCCTCATGACACCTAGCTACGACTTTGTGAAAAACAAAGAAAATTACACTATCAATCTGAAATGTAACGAATATTTTTAGACATCGTATTTTACCATCGACAACCAAAAAAATCCACTAACTGATATAAGTAAAAGCAGACTAAGGGTCGATGCCAATCAGAAATCACAGACTGTTAGTCCTTCATCCACAGTGGCGTAGGCCTGACCAGTCGCATGGTGCATAGTGCACTGAACTGGAAGACGGAAGGTGCCTGGTTCGAAACCAGGTCTCGTCTGCCGACCTAACTGTTCGGAGTTTTCCGTGGTTTCCTCCGAAACTTAGCGTAAATACGGGCTAGGACCCCTTAGAAAGACCCCCCACGGAGGGCACCCCACACATAGGCCTAGATCCCTAGTGTAGATAATTGGCCTTAATCCCACAATACAATACAATACACAGTGGCGTAGCCAGAGGGGAACAAGGAGAGTCATTTGTGCCTGGGCGCAGCACCCTAGGGGCGTGAAATTGTACATAAAAGCTAACCTAACTGCATTTTGACAAATAGAAGGGGGCGCAAAATCTTCTGTTGTCCCCGGGCGCAGAAAGCCCTAGCTACGCCTCTGTTCATCCAGGTAGAAATCAAGTAAAGGGAATATTACAGTTAATAGATATTTAAAATGTTAAACTTTTTGTACATTTCATTCTTCGTAATAGTGTAGTAAATCTACATTTTTGTATTTTAAAAACTAGAACACTCGAGCAGTGGTGGATTAATGCAATTTTGTCGGGGGAGGGGGGGGGCTGTTTAGTTAGAAGATTGACATATGCACCCATTTCATGGTAGTAAAATAGGATCTTTTACATTAATTTCTTTTCACTCGGGGAAGTGGGGGCGGTCGCCCCCTCTGCCCCACCCCCTTTAAACCGCCCTTGCATTCGAGGGGAAAAAATATTTTAGTTTAAAACAATTTTTCAACGTTAATTTCTTGTACACGAAAATTTAATTTTTCGTAATTTCTTTCGTTGGCTAGGCACAAAGGGTGCCTTAAGTAGAGGGCGCAAGGGGACACTTCCCCCTGTCCTCCAGAACCAGCATGGGCCTGCATAATAGACATCTTTAGATAAAATATCCTAACGAATATCAAACTCTGAAATCAAACCCTGGACCTCTAGGCTATGAGTTAACGGCGAATCCGCTTCGCTACACTTGTCTTAGAAAAAATTCTTAACTTGTTTGCGAAATAATTAGGGGCCACCACTCCTTTATTGCCCCGGGGCCTCCACACCTCTAAATCCGGCACTGTCTGGGATGGCTATTTCTACAAGGCGCTGAAGTTTATGGTGCTAGAAAATGTTGTTCCTAGGGAACAAAACATCGTGAGGTCCTACTTCTGCTTACCAGAGTTAAATAAAAAAAAACAAAGCCATATGTAGGCTAAAATATTTTTATTAAGTAACAAGTTCTATTTACAAGTCATGACAACAATTATGACATTTTACGGGACACAGGATGCAAAACATTTCTACGGTCACATGAGCAAGAAAACATTTCAATGAATTTTAAAGGATAATTAGCTAAATTCAGAACTAACGTTTACATTTCTGCAAGGCTCACGCAACTAGCGTAACAGGCCAATACTACGGCAAAAAGGATTTAACTTAAAGTTTCATTTAATTTAAAGATGTCTGCAAATCGCAGTATAAATTAAGTTACGTTACGTTACTTTAAACACGGCTTACAGCCGCTGGCTGAACCGCGTCCTACGCACCCGGCTCCCACTCTGCTGCTCTGCAACCAACTAAGATTGAGAGTTCTTATACAACAGTAGAATGCCGCTAGCTGACGTGGCGTCCAATCAGAGACCGCCGCACACGGGAGCGAGGATATTAGCATATGGCGAAAACTTGAAACATTTGCATATGATTCGCACGTGGCGAAAGAATGACTCGCGAGCTAAATCAGCACAGAAAAGAATATCGCAGAAAAGAGATTACGGCCAGCAGCACAAACGCTGCTCAACTTCGCCAATGAAACTTGTTTTGATTTTAAACCGGAGCTCATGTGTCTGTTTACAAATGATACTGCTGCTCCAATTCGAACAGCTATTAAATCTTTTTGCGACAACGGGAGAATGGATTATTGTTTTGAAACTGGGAAAGGTTTTTATTTAAGTTTTAGTTACGTTTTACTTATGCTATTGAAGATAAGAGTTAAGTAATTTAAGTTAAAATAACTTAATTTCAGTTTCATAATAATTAATCCCTACAGAAAAATTTTCCTGGACCAGGGGCGTAGCCAGGGGGGGGGGATATCGGGATATATCCCCCCTGAAAAATTTTCCTGGCTACGCGCCTGTCCTGGACCAACAAAAAATTAGTAATTTTCTTTCTTCTTTAAAACATAAAACACAAGGCACCGCACTGGTACTCAGGGTAAAAAATGGCATTTCAATTTATTGTACTTTGATCAAATCGTGTTCTCCATCCAAAAAAGTCTCCCAGTTGATCTAGTGATGGACTGGACAACAATAACTGTTACAGAGCAAATTGTTTTATTTTTATTATTCTTATTATTTCAGTATATATGAATTTTTAATCTATATTATTGGGATATTTGGGGGCCCGGGCTATCCCCCCCCCACCTCCCCTTGTCAGTGTGATAATCTGGGAACGTCAGAGAGAAATTAGAATTACAACAGCTTGCATTTGCATTGATGTCTCCAGTCTGACTGAGAGTGTAAAAGAAAAAGTAGCTGCATTTAACTTAGGCAACTGCACATATTAAGGCAAGGCCCATTGGCGGATCCAGAGGGGGTATGTGCACTTCCCAGATGAATCAAGTTTAGAGCATAAAAATTGACTTTTTTGAAAGTTAGAATACATATAAGGTTTAAATTTTTAAAATATCTATTTCTGTATATAAAAGTGAGTATTTTTTGCTTTCGAAAAGGAATTTTACATATTTGTAAATTGTATGCTTTTGTAACATCATTAATTTTCTTTGGTCTTTTTTTTTTATTGCACCCATAAATATAATGTAGTGTCCACTTGCCAGGATCAGGATTGCCAATGATTCAGTATCCGGTATTTCGTGAATTTCCTGTAGGCGATATAAAATCTCATTGAAATCTGACATGATATATATTCGGTCCTCGCAATTAGCGAGCACCCCCCATCTCCTCCATAAAAGTACCCTACACACGGTGTGTATTTCTATGATCTCCTCATGGGGAGGGGCGGGGGAGGAATTGGGTGTTCTTTCAAGCATACGTTCCAGTTCTATGCTTGTAGTCAGAAAAAAGAGCAATTGCACCACGTGATCAATCGTCGGAAGTGATGACACGGAAAAGTAGCTTCCAAAACGCGCTACAAACTACTGATTTCTTGTAGCGCACTACACACTACACTACTTTTTAAAAAAAGTAGCACGCTACACTACAAACTATAAAAAAAAGTAGCGACTACTGTAGTTTCGCTACTTGTAGCGCACTATTCCCCAGCCCTGCCCAAAATAGAGGTAAGAGCTATTGTCCTCGAGTTAAATTTAGTAATTAATTATTAGATTTGAGAGTAATTTCGTGTTTAACAGTGAGAGCAATTTCCCTTGATAATTTTTCTTTCGAAAATGGCTATATTGCAAAAACTTAGGAAAGATGATCTTAAACTCGCGGCTGAAGAATTGGGTTTAAAGCTTCCGGAGGGAGCTAAAGTAGTGGACTTGAAGAATTTAATTGAGACTAGTGATATTTATAAAAATAACCCAACTTTGGTCGAAAGTGTAGTAGAAGGGATTTTAGAAGAAAAGAAAAACAAGTTCGATGAGTTAGAAAAGGAAAGGTTAAATAATGAATTTAAATTAGAGATGGAGCGGCTTAAGCTGGAGCAGTTGGAAAAGGAGATAGCGTTAGCTAATGTTAGGAAGGAGTCTGATCAAAATCAATCTAAATCGGAAGTATCCAGTGTACAAGAATCATCAATTAATGATCTAGAGAATTTAATTAAAAGCATTATGACATTAACCATTCCCGTACCCACTAGAGCAGAGTCATTTAATTTATTTTTTAATTTGCTCGAGAAAGCGTTTAAAACAAAAAATGTATCGGAAGAGGATATGAACAATTATGAAAAACTTAAAGCTATAATTTTAAGAGAATTTCTACCTACGCCACGAGAATGCATAAACAGTTTTAATAAAACACCAAAATTGCCCAACGAAAATTATGCACAATTTGCATCGCACTTAAGTGCGTAATTTGAATACTATTGCGAACTACGAAAGGTTAGTGATTTTAAATCGCTTTGTGAATTAATTGTTTCGGATAGATTGTTCAATTCTCTTGACCATGAATTAATGACACATATTAGTTACAAACAAGGGGAATCATTTTTCAAACCGCACGACTTAGGCAGAGAATGTGACATTTTTCAGTCCACAAGAGTAAAAACGAAAACTGATGTAAATAATGTGCATAAGTCACGAGAGTCTCATTTCAATAATAAGGGAGGGTCTAGTGTGTTTTTATCTGAGGTAAAAAATTCTAAATGTTTTCTGTGTTCAAATAATCATGCATTATATTTGTGTCCGAAATTAAAAAACCTATCTGTTAATGAAAGGTTAGAGGTCGTGAAGGCAAACAATTTATGCTTTAAGTGTTTAGCCCAAGGCTGCTTTGCATCAAAATGTTGCGGTAAGAATTGTTTTTGTAACAAACCACATAACTGTTTCTTGCACATATCCAGAGAATCAAGAGAGACGAGCGTTGGAAATCAGACACCTGCCAATGAAATTAAGCAGCACAGATTAGGAGCAAAAAATGAATCATCGCTCGGCACAGTGTTTATGGCTGAAGCCAGCCACACCGAAGAGATACAAACAATTCAATCAAGAAGCGTTTTACTGAGTACAGTACGGTGCTACATAAGAGATAGGAATTCTAACTGGCAGAAAGTTTGGTATTTATTAGACTCGGGGTCACAGGTCTCGTTGATCACTCAAAATTGTTTAGATAGATTGCAGCTGAAAAGTGAAAAAGTAAATGTAGAAATTTCATGTTTGGATGAATCAACCAGGACCACAAGGCGCCGTGTCAAAACGTGTATTGCAAATAAAGATAGGAGTTATGAAAGACAATTAACAATGCTTGTAGTAAATAAAATAATTGATTATATGCCTTCAAAATTAACTAAGGTGGATATAAATATTCCTGAGAGGATTCATTTAGCAGATCAAACATTTTACGTTCCGAGTAGGATTGATATTTTGTTATCTGTGGAAATTTTTTTATGAGCTAATGCTATCTGGACAAATATATTTGCAGGGATCTCAGTTGGTTTTACAAAATATGGTCTTTGGATATGTGGCGAGTGTAATTTTAGATGAATCAAGGGATGCAAAATATCACTGTGGGTTAATTGTAGAGGAGGATTTAAATAAAACTTTAGAGAGATTCTGGGAAGTAGAAAATGTAGAATTCGTAACTAAAAAGAATAGCGAGGCATCATTGTGTGAGGAACATTATGCGCGAACTCATAAGAGAGATAAAACAGGAAAATATATGGTCTCCATGCCATTTAAAGAGCATTGGTCATGTTTATGGAACTCGAGAGACATTGCTCTTAAGCAACTTGAATCGCTGTGGACCCAATTGTCTAGAGACCAGGAGTACCTAAAATTGTATCGCAAATTCTTAAAAGAATATAAGGACTTGGGACACATGAGTGAAATTAAAGAGACTGTGGAACCGGAGGTGACATATTATATGCCTCACCATGGCATATATAGACCTCATAAAAGTACAACTAAACTGAGAACAGTCTTTAATGCATCGACCTTAACATCTAGTGGAAAATCACTAAATTCCATCCAATATAATGGTGGAGTCATTCAAGATGACTTGTTTAGTTTGTTAGTGAGATTTCGCAAACACATATTTGCCTTTACAGCAGATATTCGCCAAATGTACCGAATGATTAATATAGACGAAAGTCAAAGACATCTCCAAAGAATTTTGTGGAAAGAGGATGTCGATGAGCCCGTTAAGGTGTATCAACTCAATACCGCAACTTATGGAACAGTTTCGGCACCCTATTTGGTAATGCGAACTTTGAAACAAATTTCCATAGATGAGGGAAAGAATTTTCCTATTGCGGCACAAGTACTGTGTAATGACTTCTACATGGATGATATTTTAAGTGGAGAAAACACATTAGAGGCAGCTAAAATTTTGCAACATCAACTAATTGAGATTCTTAAAACTGCGCACATGACATTACATAAGTGGTGTGGGAGTACATCCGAGCTTATCTCAACCACAGAAAATGAGTATGACTTTTCATGTTCGGACGAAATTAAAACGTTAGGCATTGCCTGGAAACCCAAAACCGATTGCTTTACCTTTAAGGTAGAAGTGGAAAAAAATGATCGGCCAACCAAAAGATCAGTCTTATCCATTATCGCCCGACTTTTTGATCATCTTGGATTACTCGGTCCAGTTATTACAAAAGCAAACATTTTCATGCAACAATTGTGGATGAAAAAAATTGATTGGAGTGAAAACCTCCCTGAAAAAGAAGCTGGCGAATGGAAAGAATTTGTGAGATCCTTAATGAGTGTAAATAATATCAACATTGAACGATGCGTAGAGATAGAAAATGCCGAAGTGATTGAACTCCACGGTTTCGCGGATGCCTCCGAGAAGGCATACGGTTCTGCGATATACGCAAGATCAGTCACTGGTGAAGTGACTGATGGTGAAGTGAAATTGAAGCTAGTCACAAGTAAATCTCGTGTGTCGCCGATTAAGTAAGTAACAATACCTCGATTAGAGCTGTGTAGTGCAGTACTTCTTACCAAATTAATGCACAAAACACAAAATGCATTAAAAATGGACATTAAACGAATCTTCTATTGGACGGACTCTACCATAGTTTTAGCGTGGATGAGAAAGGAATCTAGAGACTTAAAAACGTTTGTCTCCAATCGCATAGTAATCATTCAAGAGCTTTCCGAGATTGGTCAATGGTATGTTCCATCAGAACAAAATCCTGTGGACATAATTTCTAGAGGACTAGATCCAATGAAAATTCAGGAAAGTGATTTGTGGTGGTTCAGGCCATCATTTCTTCAAGAGCATGTTGTGAACTTCCCTAGTGTTTTCAACGACCAACCGAATAGTGAATTATATCAAAAAGAGCTAAGGGATAAAGAGAAGGAATCAGTTTGTTTCCTTTTAAAAGATACTGAGATACTTTCCATCATCAACAACTGTTCGTCCTTCACGAAACTGAAAAGAATCATTGCATGGTGTTTACGGTTTATGCAAAATGCTAGAAACCCATTGCATCCAACTTCTGGCAGATTAACTGCATCTGAATTACCTGCCTCTTTGCTATGTTTAGTGAAAAATGTGCAATCGGTGCATTTTGCAAAGGAAATTCAGTGTATTGAGAAAGGACAACAGCTTCCTAATTCCAGTAACTTATTAAATTTGTTCCCAATTTTAGATGAGAACAATATACTTCGTGTTGGTGGTAGATTGAGACATTCAAATTTACCTATTGGACAAAAACACCCCATTTTGATTCCTAATGACAATTCATTTTGTGAATTAATCATTAATTATTATCATATTTTTTATTTTCACACAGGTACTGATGCTACTTTAGCTAATATTCGCTCCCAATTTTGGATTCTTAAAGGTAAATCAACTGTTAAAAATGTAATTATAAAATGTGTATCCTGCCTTAAGGTAAGTACTAAAGGTAAACACCAAAGAATGGCAGATTTGCCCATTGGTAGAGTCAAAATAGCAAGAGTATTCACGAAGGTGGGACTGGTTGTTTGTGGTCCATTTAACATCGAGTTAAGCCCAGGAAGAGTGAAAAAAGTGTATAAATGTTACATTTGTACTTTTGTAAGTTTTGTAGTTAGAGCTATACATTTAGAAATTGTGAGTAATTTAAGTACGGAAGCATTTATTGGGGCTCTAAAAAGATTTATTTCTCGCAGAGGTAGGCCTAGTGTAATTTTTAGTGATAACGGTACAAATTTTGCAGGTGCTAATAACGAGTTCCGTAAAATTTTAACGAGATTATTTAAAAAAGAAAACTCAGAAAATTTTGAGGATTTCCTGGCTTCCGAGGGCATAAAGTGGCATTTTAATCCCCCTGCCACTCCTCATTTTGGAGGTTTGTGGGAAGCTGGAGTTAAATCATTGAAAGGTCATCTCAAAAAAGTTGTGGGAAATACAATTCTTACTCAAGAATTTTTTACACTAGTTACCAAAGTGGAGGCTGTATTGAACTCCCGACATCTTTGCCCCCTCTCTGAAGATCCCTACGATGACTTGGCTCTAACTCCAGCCCATTTTTTAACAGGCTCTTCGTTAACATCCTTACCTGAACCAGAGTTTAAAGAGATTTCAATTAATAGGCTCAGTAGGTGGGAATTAGTACAAAAGTTAACTCAAACATTTTGGACTAAATGGTCTACCGACTATTTAAATCGTCTTCAAGCACGACCTAAATGATATAAAGGAGAAAAGAAATTTAACATAAATGATGTAGTTTTGGTCAAGGGTGAAGATAATTCTAAACTACTGAACTGGAATCTCGCCAAAATAATTGAAATTCACCCAGGAGAGGATCATATAACTAGAGTGGTGACATTAAAAATGAGTAAAGGTGTCTATAAAAGACCTTTAAACAAAATTGAATCTAACTGAATTATGATTTGTATCTATATGTTTATATTGCAATTTATTTGTGTTAATTTGTAGTCTAGTATATTTTTTCATTAGAAAAACTTGAGTAATTTTTATTTAATGTTCATTTATGGTGTATAGAAAACTTTTAAGAAAATTTATCAAGGTGGGCGGTATGTTGAGAGATACGCCTGGCCAGTGTGTAAAGAGGACGCTGTTGTAACCAGCGCAGGTGTAGCAATGAAAACTTTTGTATCAGAGTTGTGAGAGAGTGTGTGTGCAAAGGAGTGAGCGAACATGCCTCACGGAGAAAATAAATGTATACAGTCCATTTGAATTTTTTTTTTTTAGTATAAAAAGAGCACACATACAACAACAAGCTTTCGACAGGGCCAAAACACTCCCCCAAAGGGATCCGGAACTATTAACGCTGATTTTAATTGGTGTATGGCTATCTCATTTTTTTTTCTTCTTCAATACTGTTTTTCACTGAATATTTTTCTTTTACGTATTTCGGCCCTAACATTTCTTTGACGATCATCATTACTGCCGCAAATATTTGAATCAATGCATTCTCTACTACCAAGATAAAAACAAAAGTAAATATGGCTTGGTTTGCTGTTCGCTTATTACATTTAAATTAATTCCAGTCAAAGCTGCAGTGTAGCTGAATGAAGAATTCAAAGATAATGCGAGTGCTTTCATAGAACATTACTATGTATGAGTTTTTAAAACAAGACAGTTTTTAACTGTGCATCATCGTAAACACGTGGCTTCGGCTCCACTTTGCCTTGTTTCTAGAGGTCAAAATTCAGAAAATTTGCAGGTGGCCAGTGGCCACTGAGCTTAAAATTTTAAGTGGCCAATCGCATGTTTTTGAATATTGCACAACTTACATACAATATAGTTTAATATACATGCACAGTTAATATAAGTAGTAAGGAAAGATTTCTTAAAATATACATCTAATACTAATTAAAAAAAAATATATTACGTGCTAGTATATACAAAGTATCCCAAACACACTGACCTAGTCTTTTATACCTTAAATATTGATCATAAGACATGTACAATAAATCACAAAGTTATATAAGGGACAGAATTTTAAGAGTTGATTAACATTTTCATAACATTAAATCTAATTAAATAAAAATTTTTGATTTTTATGCGGACCCCATACAAAAATATTCCCAGTTAGTAAAATTACCCCTTACATTAAATAGGTGATGTACAAATTTTCAACCTTTTTTTTTTTTTTTCAGAATTTCAACCTTTTCAGCCTTTCATACTTTTTTTTTTCTGGCTACGACCTTGCGTTTGTCAAAAGCATTTCTTTGTAGTGCCCCCCTATTACCACTCTTTAAAAAGCATGGCACCTGACAACCTTTCAGCAATTGGCAGCCCTTTTTACCCCCTTTGCCCTGGTATGTCCATGTTTTCACTTGAAAACTTGCCATTCCCCCTGCCTCTTCCGTTACAGAGATCATCGCAGTCAAGATGATAGATCATTTTACGGGCCCCTTTACGAAACTTTCTATTAAAATGATACTACAGAGCTGCCAAGTCTCCGGCTTTTTTCGGGAGATTTCCCACCACTAATTTTTACTTACAAACTTATGCTTAAAATAAGTCCAAATATTTAATGCAAAATAAAACTGTCTAAAAATTGTGGTGGGAAATCTCCCGGAAAAAGCCGGAGACTTGGCAGCTCTGATACTATAACAAAAATACGATCGATTGAAACGACCCTTAACTAAACACGATGTATAACTGTTCCTTCACAAAATTCCAAGCAACGCAATCAGACATTTATCGTAAATGAAACACAATAAAATTTCCTTTTAAAAATAAGTTACTTTTTTCCTAATCGAGATGCTTATCAAAATCAGACACTGACCGTCATCGCTGTTTCATTTCATCTGTTTTCTTTCATTCGCGTAACTCAAAAAGAGGCACCTCTGGGATGTTTTCACCTAATGTAGCAATAAAACACTGCAATCTCTGGAACATAACACTTCAGTTGGGGGTGAGAAAGGGATTCAAAATAACTTCACCGTCGATCCTATAATGTGGGTGTTATATTTGATAATTATTTCACAATAATAATTCTAGACTTCTGCTTTTTAGTGAAAACTGTGAGTATAAATAATGGCAGCTTCTGTAGTTTATAACTGGCTGTTTTGCACACTTGCAAGTTTTTGTTTTTAATGATTGCTTAGTATAATCATTATCTGGCCTTCCTACTTCAAATTAACTATAGTTATTAAAGATATTTACTAAGCATTAGAGAGTTATGGATTCATTTAGAAATGAAAAGTGCCTTTTTGAGAGTTAAATTGCACGACTTCATGACGTCCATTGATCTGAATTTATGCGTTGGACTATAAGAAATGAACGCTTAGGAAATAAACTTTAATCATTTTTAGATTGCACCAAACCAGTTCTGAATATTTTTTATATGGTACACAAAATTGTCTTTTTGTGAAAACAAAGTATCCTTATTTTTAAATCCCCACGGCTGCATTTGTAAACCGGCCCGTAAAACGTACTCCATTGGTCTTTATTCCTGACGAACATTGTTAATTTTCTGCAACGGACAGCTGTCATCAACTTTATGTTGGCTATAAGCCTTATTATGCCAGAATAAATCTTGAAATATTTATTTATTTTATGTTTTTGGTATTAATAGATCACAAGAAAAAAGTTTATAAATGAATGCTCTCCACTCTTCGGATTTTTGTTCTCAGAAAGAGAGCCCTTTCAAAAACAAACAAGTGCAGGTGTCAGCTTCGAACAGCAATCTTACGCATTGTTGTAATCCCTGTTTGCAAATTTCCAGAACAGATGATTACTTTTGCTAATTGGTCAAGTGGTACTAATACCCTTTATCAATGATCCAGCTCTACCCCCCCCCCCTTCTTGCCATGCCGACATCGATCTTAGAGTTTAGTTGACTCCTGTCTACAACATCTGTTTTAACGTCCGTTTCTGTTTTACTTTCAATTCATAAAAACTTTGTGAAAAGAAAAGGAAAGAGAGTGGGGACATAAACTGTGGCAACTGGTACATAAATTTGCAGTCTCCACTTTCAAAAATACAGTCGCCACGTGGGGAGTGGCGACCGTTAAGTTTGACCTTTACTTGTTTCTATACATCCTGTCACCGTGCGAAACGCAATAACTATCGCGGGAAGGAATTCGCCAGTGCTTTGAAAAGCAAGAGGGGAAAGGAGGGGGGGAATTGGTATGTTTCGACGTAATTAAGAAGCTGTGAAGAGACTGAAGAGAGTAAATTCGGAATAATTCAGCTTGCAAAATAAAACTATGGTACAAACTACGGAGAGATTTAATAAATTCAATTTTATAGTCGAGAGTCAACTGATGAATGTGCTTATGTTAATTGACAGATTAAATACCCCCCCCCCCCAAAAAAAAAGAGAGAGAAGCAAGTCAAATTAACCGATGTATTTAATGTAAATACAAAAGCTAATTAGATTCTAATAATAATTTAATACATTTATTTTAAATTAATATTTAAATAAATTTCAGTTACTATCTGTGTTATATTTTATGAAAATGTTCTAAAATCAACGATCTTTTCTGCTTTATAGTTTTTAGTTTGAATTAAACACTAAATTACATTTGTTCCAGTGTAGTTTAGTTTTTTTTTTTTTTTTTTTTTTTTTGCGGTTTATACAGCGATCGTATGCATATTTTAAGACTACTTTTCACTGATAAATAATACATTGGTCAATAGCACGTGATCGATGATGGTTTTAATGGAAATTTTCAACACATCTGTAATCTGGAAAAATTGGTAATCTGACACCGCGTCATTCCTGCCGATGCCGGATTATCGATGCTGCATTTACTTTAAAACATTCTATGGGAAGGGGGAGAAAAAAGGAGATTTTTTTACCATTTATCCAATTTCTCCCGAAATATATCCAATCCACTTAACAGCTTTTTTAATAAATCAGGTCTAATAAGTAATGCAACATATCTTTTTATTTATTTATTTTTTGTTATGTAAGAAATTATATTAGAAAATATTGAATTTTATCTGGCATGGACTTTTTCTGACCACGAGCCCGCCCCCCCTCTCCCACAAACGATCGCAGCTGCGGCGTTTATGGTAATTTTTTAGTTAACTAAGCTCATTTTCATGGGTGCGGCTTTTCTTCCATAAATTGCGGTAACTTGATTTTAAATAGTGTTGTACTTTTTTACAGTCGGATACAGTACAAATTTGTATGACTCTGCCATTTGTTCCAGTAATATTCTGTGCTCTGAGTTCCATTTTTCTAACTTCTATAATTACCAATTAATGGATGAGTTTAATTGTTACACTTCTAAATTAGATCTAATAAGGGTTTATCAAAGTTGCTGAGCATAAATCTTTGCTTGGTATTCATTCAATAATTTTTTCAAACAAAAAAATTTTAAATTCTGAATTATTTTATTAATTTTGATAACTTTTATACCCCTAGCACTACAGGAATTTAAATTTTTATTCTATGCTAAACACATCTACCTTAATCCACAATCCACATTCAATTAAAGACCTTTGTTGTTTTAAAGTTGGTACCAATAAAGGTGAAATATTGAATATGAATGTGACCCAGTGTGAAAACTTGTGGCCCAGTGATCGTGTGATAAAATTGAGGAACAAGAAGTAACAGTCCCAAAAGGAATTGCTCCAAATTTTCTCCAAAGGAGAAAAGAAATTAAGGTGCTTAAAGAAATTTGCTTAAAAAAAAATAAATAAAGGAAGCGAACAATGCATTGCAAGTCAGAACACACATTACAACCCTGCATGTTAAAGTTTTGCCGATAAGCCCCTGTCGTTTTAAGATCATTTCAAGCCAGTTTCTATATTAAGTTATCTATCTGTACTTTCTCGTGGAACTCGAAAGCATCCTTTAAAAAAAAAAATTCCATTAATTAATTCTGGCTTAATCCTTTTTTTTTATCTGGAGTCAACACTATTTAAGAACAACAAATATTAAAAATTGTTGATTTTATGTATGAATTATCCACTAAAATTACAAACAAAATTTTGCAGACTGATTATGAAATTCTAAAAGCTTGTCGCAGACAGCTACAAAACTTTCTGCCACTGAGACTATAACTATTGTTTCAAGAATATTTACTTAAAGAGAAATAGAACTGTTATATATAGAACTCTGCTAAGTCTAACCATACCTGCCTCCATTTTACCCCACCTCAGAAAAAAAAAAAATTAAATTTGAAATTACAATTTTTTAGATCATCCAGTTCTTTTGAAGTCTCTCTACTAATACGTATAAAAATATAAATGCTTCATCTAATTATAAGGGATCTAGAAGAAAGGTTTTCAACATCACTTGTTAACTGGCAGTATGTTCAGAGCAAAAACAAGAAGTTTTGCACACATAAATGTTATTGAAATATTGTAAAACTTCATTTGAACTAATTGTAATGTTGTTAAAATATGTCTCTACAGAAAAAAATAATGAAACCTCAAAATTTTTATAGTGAAAAAAGGTATTTTCTAATTTATCCCCATTTTCCCCATATCCTCACCTGACCCTATTGAAAATATTAACATAACATATATTCTTTATTTTAACAATGTTAATGATGAGTAATCAGATTTAAATCATGATATTAATCAGGTCATTAAAAAAGCCCAATAAATTTAATATTTTTCTGTTTTAAAAATTATAAAAACCAAACATTACAGTAAGTTTCAAACTTTAATTTATTACTATTTTTTGAACGTTTCTAAAAAACAAAGTAATCAAACACAATTTGAAACTAATTTCTTTAATATATGAAATGTTGGTCATACATAAAAATAAGATTAAAATTGATATTTAATTTGATCTGTAACAATTTACATGTAACTTAGTATGAATAATGAATGTTCTATTATTGGGGGGAGGGGGGGGGGAGTACAAGAAATTAAAATAACTTTTGAGGTAAAATAATAAAGATTAAAAAAAAGGGGACTTTTATATTGTTAAGATGCAGCAAGAATAATACAAGAATAATGGGGGCCAAGTTGTGTTTCCAGTTTTTCAGTATGTTATGATCAAATTTAGGTTTATGGCCCAAGCACTTTAGGCAGTTCAAATCCCAGGCATCAATTTAGAATGAAATTTTACGTACTGGTCCATTCAGTACCTGTAGTATGTATCCCAATCAGGGGCGTAGCCAGGGGGGGTTAGGGGGTCATAACCCTCCAATGAGGAATTTTTTGCCATACAAAGTGAATATTCTTCACTCCCTTATCACACACATATTTGCATATATGTAAGTTGCAGTAGTCGTAACCCTCCCCCCCCCATGAAAAATTTCTGGCTACACCCCTGATCCCAATCATCATTTTTAGATGCAATTTTTGTTGTTGGGCCAAGCATTGCATTTAGGTGAACAATGAACAGCCCTGCAAACCGGTCATCGCCAAGGAAATGTCATTTACCTATTGCTACTAAGGTGCACAGAAGACAAGGCATTATTCATGGACTGAAATAAATGATAGTCCAAGGGACTATGCTCGGCCTACACTCTGGGTGTTTCAAAACTTCCCAGCCAAACTTTACTAACGGTGCTTGGCCAGTTTTGTAACATGAGGCCTAGCACTGATATGCGTGGAGAAATTTGACAGGCTGCAAACCATTGCCAGTAAATGGATGTTTACGATCGATTTCCTGCTTCATTTGCAGCAATTGTTGTTTACAGCATTTAACAGTTACATTTTCACTGGGCTCCAATAGTTCGTAGAACAGTACACCCTTCACATTCCATCTGATAATGTAAGGCCTCATGCTGCAAAACCAGTCCAGGAAAGTTAGAAATGTTTGGCTGGGAAGTTTTTTTTTAACACCCAGCGTATAACCCTGACACAGAGATGCCAACTCTCAATGACACTTTTTAGTAGTAATTGAGAATATTTTCAGTAGTTTTTTATGTTTGTTCATAGTCAGTTGTGGAGGCATAATTTTTTTTTTTTTAGACGGCTTAGGAAAAAAAAAAGTTTAATTACACTCTATTAAAAATTGATCTTAATTAAAAATAAATACAAACTTATCTTAATAATACCTTATTCAGAACTTTCTGGAAAAGAAATTGCAACTCATGACTGGATGGATAATTCTTGGTTAAACATATTTAAATAATTATATATATAAAATAATAATCAAACTACACAATACTATACAGCGATGAAAATTCGCTCACAAACTAATTTTTCAAGAAAACTCAATAATAACAATTTATAAAGAAAAAAAAAAGTACACTCCAGCAGAAATAATTTGTTGTTCTGTTAGAATGGAATGTAAATGAAAACAGAAGAGACAAAAGTGTTAAGCGTGAGAGTGAGAAAGGGGGTGGGGAGAGGAAAGAAGAGAGACTTCAAAAAAGTCTAAACGTTTTTTCTCTTCAGCCGGTGCTGATCACAGATTCAGCACTGATTGCATCCGATAACTGTTTGTTTTAGGCTTTCAGTATTGTGCAATAACTTCGTTTTTTTTCTTTTGAATGATCATTAAAAGAACATAGTTTAAAAAAACTAATAGAATAAATCAATTTCCGTAAAAATATAAACTTTTTCCGTAGTCTGCAGTAAATCTAAGTTTAAAAAAAAAAAAAAAAAAAAAAAAATTCGTGAAATCTACAAAGAATCCGTAGTAGTTGGCACCTCTCCTGACATAGCCCCTTCAGACTATCATCTATTTCAGTCGATGAACAATGCCTTATCTTCTGTACACTTCCCCACAGATGACAAAATACAAAAATCTATTGATGACTTAATCGCATCAAAGAATGAATACTTCTACTTTGCTGGCACCTGTGTACTACCTGACCAATGATGGAAGATGCTGAAAAAAGATGCAGATTACTTTGACAAATAAAGGTATTGCATATTCATTTCTTTGACACACACTTTAAAACTTATTACTAGACCCAATATATCTTTCAAAAATAATGTATAGCATCTGCGAAGTCCTTTATCAATCTTAACTTTCATATAGCAGATTTTTTTCAGTGTTTTTTTAATAAAAGAGTACTAATTTTAACTAATTAAAGAAAGTACATTCAATTTTACATTTCTACTTTATTATTCTTTAATTAAAGCAAAAATTGTTCTAAAACAATATTAAAATGTAACTCAGTACAGTTAAATATAAAAGATAAGAAAAACAAATTCATTAAAAACAAACTAATTATGGCATCACTAAAAATGAATTCAAGGCTATTTCACTCTTCCAGTGAAGTCTTGAGTTAATTTAGTATGTAACTCAACCACACATCCTAATTAATTAGTGTATTAGTCATCACTGTCACAGCAATGTGGCCTAAAGTCTTCACCAGCTCTATGTAAAAACCATCACAATACAGAATTGAATTTTTTACAAACTTTTCAGAGATCTTCATGTTTATTATTAGACTGATTGAAATGTATCAACTTTAGAGTGTTAGAATAATACTTTTATGGAAGCTGATAATTCAACAGGCTTTGCAGTTAGCCTACCTAACCTAGACAACATGCTACTGATATATGGCACATTCCTAAATGAAATCTTTTTAAATGAGCAGAATTTGTCTATTTGATTAAGATATGTAATGAAATATGTGTCAATCAGTTGTCCACATAAACTTGTTTAGGCATCCCAGCAAGCGCACACACATAAATTACGTATTCCCGATGTCGAAAATAGGTCGAGGAAAAATTACAGCAAAAAATAGCGATTAAAAGAGATCAAACATACATTGTGTTGTTGACGTTATAAAAAGCCGTTGTATGTTGGTCAGGGAGGCGGCTGATCTTCGACTATTATATTGGTCATTCTCACGAGGTCTATGTTCTGTCAATAGATCGCCGATTTTCCGCTCATGGCTTCGGCGGTCTGAGAGACCCCCCAGCTAGCCAAGAAGGGGGTGCCAAGTGCAGGGGAGACAGGACCTTTGGCCTGTCCACCCCAAACGTTTTCTCAGAATTTCGAGGAACGCTGTTCACGTCACAGATGCTTTTTTTTTCTTTTTTTGTGTGTGTATACAGTCGTGGTTCGCTTCACAGTATTTTGATGCAAGAGCACATATAAGCTCCATTTTCACCGCGTTGTCAATGGCTGAGCTCAGCTGCGCTGCGCAGAAGAGTAAATTTTCAATAGTTTTAACTATAAAAGTGGATATTTTTCAAGAATCTCTTGGAATATTTTCAAGAATAATGCTAACACGATTTATCTTTAGCTTGACATGTATTAATAAAATTGTCTGGCTCTCTTTAAATTGTGTTGTTAAAGTTTGTCGAGGTAACTACTAATTTTAATTCTGGCCATCAAAATTTTAGAGGTGAGTTAAATAATTATTTAACTAATACTTATGTGCTTTGTTTCTTTTAATCATTTTCTTTTTAATCGCTAATTATAAGTCTTGTTATTTTTTATTATAGAGTGAAATATAGAGTTACAATTACCATAAAATCAACTGCTTACCTTAAACATATAAAATATTTTTTTCTCATAATAAGCCACATTTTACTTAATGTGAGCTTACTATAACAAAAGTCAATCATTATTGCATTATGGCTTAACTTACAATTAAATAGGTTAAAGATTTTTATGCAAAGGTAATTTTTTTTTCTTTTTAAATTGTATACTCATATGTATGAATCCAGTATGCAATTTAAACCTATTTGGAGTATTAAGGGAGATAAATAAAAAAACTGTTTGTGCAATGAAGCAGACAAGATTTTTCTCGTGGGATGAGGGGGGGGGGGGACTAAAATTTAGAGATAGAAAACTTGTTCTTATTTTATTATAAGGAATATGTAATAAAAAAGCAGGCTTATTCGTCGAATAGGTCGCTCCTTGATGATTTCGTTGAACCCTGACAATTTATAAATGTACTAATTATACCTCAATTCTAGATAATTTGAGAATATGTAAGTCACATACTATTTACATACATCGTGAAAGCATAGAAATTCAAGCAGTTCTTATCTTGCGCATATGCTGTTTAAAAAAAAAGGAAATACTTTATATTTCTAAATATAAAACATTTTACTACTGGTTTTAGCTAATGAAAAGCAATTTTGAATTAAATGTTCAGTAATAACAAGTTTTAAATTAACTTCTAATCGTTTAGATAAATTTATAAAATATATATTGATAAAAGTTTGAACATATACAAAATTTATATTAAAGTTAAAAATATAATCTTGATTTTGAATCGAACAGATAAGTAACTCGCATAAACAGCTTATGTCGCTATTTTACATAGACACGCTACAGATCTTCAGAAAAAAAGGCTGAAAATTTCGCGCAACGTTATTGTTGCTAGCGAAACTAAAATAATACCATACCAAACAAATTTGAACTACACCAAACCAAAATTGCATAGCTTTTAATAGATAAATGTAACACTTTTTTATAACAAATACTTTATAATTTTAATATTTGAAGATTGAGGCATATCAAAACATCAGACTGTCTATGTAAACTAGTTATATGAATTTCAAATTTTAATAGCTCAACTTTAAGAGTGTATTTATAGCAAAGAAAAAGAAAAATACACAATAAGAAAACACACTGGAATTCTCAAACAAAATATTTTTAATTTCAAAGTTACTTCTTCAATCTTTTGTTTTTAATTTTTTGCACCACCATTTTAAGTTTTCTTTTGTGTTTTAGCCTGCTTGATTTTTCTAAAAAAGAAATCTCAGCAGTTTTTTCTGTCATAGGTGGAAGACCTTTGTTACCTGCAACTTTTTTCTTTGCTTCCAACTCTTTATTATACAGCATCCTTGCTGATCTTAAATTATGGCACAATTTTTTATCTACAGGATGGTGTAAATAGTCTTTTCTCTCAAAATATTCAACAGCAGATTTCTTCTCTACAAGAAATTTATGTTTAATTGTTTGTATAGAAGCATACATTTCTATATTCATTCTGCCAGACTTTTTATCGATGATGTCTGTCATCATACTAAAGGCTCCCTCAACCAATGGTCCATGGTAACAGCTTAATACTGCTTTGACAATCTTGCTCATGGTAGTATATTTGGGCATCAGAAAAACATTTGACCACCAACTGTCTATCGGTATTATTCGCCCTGAATCATCAACTGGCGACGGTAGGTTTTTATAGACTTGATACTGAAAAATCTCCAAAGAGAATTTTTCTTTCTCTTCAGCTGTCAAAACTGTTGGTAGAAACGATGTTAGCTGCTGTAACCTTTGGCAAGTATTATGATGCCCTCGCGTTGTTGGGTCAATCGCCGAAGCACATTTCAGAAATGTATTGCTTAGCGGCAATGTTTTTTGGAGATGACTAGCCCAAGCAATGTATGCTTCTTTGGCACAGGTAAGAAAAAACTCTTTTGTCTCTTTATTCATGCAGTTAGATAAAATATCTTGTGTTCCTGAGCCAAGAAACATGTTCTTTGCAGGCTAAAGAATTTTTTCATCAAATTTTTTTTCAAGAAGATCTTGAGTACTCCTTATTTGCAAATGTTCTTGGGCTATAAAGCAAGACAAAAAGTCTAAAAAAACTGTTTTTGTTCATCATATATCTTGTGTATCATGGGTTCCTTGGTTTGGAACAAGACAGCATATTTCTTTAAGAGGGGTAATACAGCTACATAAAAATGTGCGATTAACCGTGCTTTAATTCTATCAGTAAACAGCTTCTTGCAGATCCGTTTTTTCCTATTTATTCCCTCATTTGTCATTTTTTTCAAAGATAATTTCTGCTGGATATTCTTAATTTTTGATTTATCCGAAGCAGAAATGTTTTTATGCCTGTAAATGGCACATAGAATGGCGAAATATGATGTTTCATCCCCTTCATTTAAGAAAGAATAAAATATGACAGTTAATGCATCTAATAAATAAATAAAGTTCTGTGCTGCATCATAACATGATAACCAACGGTGTGGAATAAAAGAAACTGGGGAAACAAATTTGATTTTTAATAAATCACAAATTTCTATAAGGTGCAATTTAATATCACTTGACCATTTTAAGTCATTGAAGATATCTTTTGTCAAATGCTCCAACCACATGTCAAATGGTTTACAAAATTTTTTTGAAGCATTGTGGATATGATGGCATGCATCCCATCTATATCCAACAAATGCGGTGCTTCTGTTCTAATCTTAGTTTCAAGTCCAGTCTTTGAACCTCTCATAACATTACAAGAAACCATCAGTATAGAGATTAAATTTTCCCATGGAATATCATTATCAAAAAAGAATTTCTGGATAGACCTAAATAAATTTTCTGCACTTACAGTGATCACATTAACGGATATTAAGTGTTCCATGATGATTCTATTTATTTTTGTAGAAAAATAACTACAAAGTATTGAAAGCACCTTCATATTAGTATTATTACTTGTAGCCTCATCGATGTTCGAAGAAAATTTCGTATTCTTCAAATTGTCAATGGTTGACTCAAGAAATGTTTTTGCCACGCCGAATCATTTTATAAGCTGCTGATGCACGCTTCGTCGTTAGGTGGTTTAGAGCTTTTTTGTCTTCTGCTAACATCTTGCTAACTTTAACTAGCACAGGAGCCATAGAAAAAGGCAAATTGTGTTCTGCAAGAACTCCTAAAATTAAAGCCTCTGAATTGGAAACTCTGTCGCAAATAGGTACATTAACTTTAATTGAAGGAACATCATTTATATCTGATGATGAAGCAGAGGAGGTTGATGGCTTGGAAGAAAAAAAAAAATACTTGACAAAGTATAATTCTTTTCCTTTCGAAAAACTTTCTCTTTATGTTTCTTAGTTTCCAAATGTTGAATTATTCGTGCATATCCTTTTTTCCCATAATCTATATAATCCACACAAAAGCTGCAAAGTGCTTTTCCGCATACATCAACTTTATTAATGCAGTCACCAACTCGCACATCTTTTTCATCTTCTCCATGTTTCAATTTAACAATTCGTGTTAACCAATCGCAAACAAACCTATTTTTTGCATCTTTATCAATATCGCGGAAACTCGAACTATCAGAAATGACGTTTGCCATTTTCACAAAATTAAAAATTTCATCTAGTGATTATGAAATTAACACAAATCCAATCCAGTCACTACTAAAGATTACGCCGCGTTCCACGTGCAACAACGTACTGACGTATTGTATTAGGTTTACTTCTTTCCTTCCCCATTTCCTAGGGGAAAAGGTGGATGTAACTCGGGAGAGAAGAGCGGCCAAAGAAGTTTCTTGACCTCAGCAAATTGAAAAAAATCCCTTAAAATGACTGCTCCCTCTTGTGAGAAAAATTTCCGGTGATCTGGCAACATTGCTCCTCGAGCTTTTCTTTCAATGCGTCCAATGCAATAACAGAAAAAATTTTCGCCCCACCTCCACTCAATGAATTGGGTTGGGCGTTTCTTCTCCCCTCCTCCCTTCTACAGAGCGATGAAGTGCGTCACGTGTTCACGAACTGTGTTTCGTTAGAAAGCAGTAGAAAGAAAAGAAAGGATATGTGGAAGCTCTCAGTTTCATAGGCGCATGTAAAATAGGGTGGATCGAAAAAAACTTTTTTCGGAATTTCAAAACCTACCTATGCAGAAAAGCTGTTCTGTAGTATGGAGATAAAGGGAAAAATTACTAAAAAATTTAAATTTAAAGCTGCTGCAAGGGGGTTTAATTTCCCAAAGAAGGAAAAAAAAGAGTAAAATTTGATCTTATGTGGTGAAATCAAAAATAAGGTTAATCAGAACCTATCTGTGCGGAAAAGATGTTCTATAGTATGGAGATAAAGAGAAAAATTAAAAATTTTAATTTCAAAATTTAATGCTGTCGCAAGGCGGTTGAATTTTCGAAAAAAGGGGAATATAACTAAATTTTGTTCAACCATGGAGAAAACAAGATTATTGCTTATAAAAACATACCTATGCAGAAAAGATATTCTATGATGCATAAAGTATTGAAAAAATATAACACTTCACTTGGTGTGCATCATTTGGCGTAAATGTAGCTACGGGTAGCTTTTTGCATCCGGCCAGTGATTTTCCGATTTCGCCAGTGAAACTTCTGGGTCCATCTAAGTGAGTGAAAAGGTGACGTAATGGTAGCTCGTTGGCATGCAATTGGCATACAAACCACTGAAGTGGACGCTTCAGGATTAGTTCCATGATTCGGATAATACCCCCTTTGACACCTGTGTTGACAGATGTTCCACCAAAACCGATCGCAATCAACTTTGTTACATCTATGTTATTGCCACGTGACAGAAATTCAAGTATTTGTTTTCCAATAATTTGCACCCTCCCGCAATTTACAAATACTTGGCTGGTGTACTTTGAACCAGGTTCTTTTATCAAGCTTATGTGTTATTCTTCTATTGCCTTCCATTGTTATTGTCCTGCCTTTGCGTCCATCGAAGTACAAACCAAACTGGTCATAGTTATATTCTGTTAGAGCTGGCTGAGACGTTAGAGAAGTTCTACTCTTTGATCTCAGTCATCGAATTTTATTTCTGTCAACAACATTCGATATGTTTTCTTGTGAAATATTTCTACGTCTTAAAGTGTAGCTGACAAGATGGCAGTGCCTGATCTGTCGGAAATTCCAAATCTATCTAATGTTCTAGATACAGCAGTAAATTTTGCTGCTACAGGTATTGCATCGGCAACAGTCTTAGGATTTTCAGCAATAGCTGTTGGTGAAGAAAAGTCTGTATTTACATCTTATACATATCTTATTACATGTTCGTAAGTTGGAAGCATATTACTTGCCTTATCACAGCCACAGTCAAATACAGGGCAAACCATGTCTTTTCTTAACACCAAAGCAGTACGCATTAAAACTGAAAGTCACTGCAATTGAATTGAGAAACGATTTGATTTAGCCACATGGTCAGGTCATACCATGTGGGAACTTTTGACTTACGGAGGAAGGGGGTAGAATGAAAGAGACTGAAAAATATTAGGAATATCTCTTTGTGTCTATAGTAATATTACGGCTCTATATATGGTTCCCTACTTACTTAAAGGTGAAAGCAGAGGATCTGGGTCATAAAATATCGCATCATTCATTGCACTAATCACTACGGAATACTTAGTATTCTGTAATTATCAATTTATAATTTGTACATTATTGCACTCATCACTACTTACTACTACTTGCTTCTAGCAGTTATACTATTTACAGCTGAATACTCAAAGTTAAGTAATCACCAAACCAGTTATTTTATATTGAAGAAAAACAATTATTTTGAGTTAAAATTAAATTCAAAATTTCCGCACGTTGCGAGAGTTCAACCCCGTTGTGGAAATACTAAGTTTTAAAAATTAAAATTTTAAATTACTATTCTTGTAATCTCAATACCATAGATCACCTTTTTCGCATAAGTATATTCGGATAAGCAATAATCTTGTTTTCTCCATGGACGAGCAAAACTTAGTCATATTCCCCTTTTTTTTGGAAAATTCAACCACCTTGCGGCAGTATTAAATTTTAAAATTAAATTTTTTAATTATTTTTCCCTTTATCTCCATACTGTAGAGCAGCGGTGCGCAAACCGGGGGTCGCGAGATAAATTTTGGGGGTCGCCAAATTCAAAGAGATTCAAATTTATGAAAAATCTGCAATTATTCATTTCAAAGAACTGAAATAATACAAGAGAAGAAACTGACAATAATTATTATTTTACGAGCGCGATATTCGCGATTGCAATCAGGGAGCTTCAAAACTACGTTATCATGCATAGTGATCTGCAAATTGATCATGCATAGTGATCTTCAAAATTATTTTCCATTAAAACAAAACATCGATCTCGATTGGATCCAGAGGATGACTTACAACTTGCGATTTCCAATACAGATCCGAACATAGAAACAATCATGAGCTCTTTGCAAGCACATATTTCACATTGACTTTTTATGATGTAAAGTTTTTTTAAAGTATTTTTCATTAAAAAATATTTATATCCATATGTATAAATAAAGCATTGTTTCATAAAATTATGTCTTGATTCATTAACTGATTTTTATGATCTTACAACTTTTATAACATTTTTTTGGTTGTTTATAAGTTTGGAGCGCTATTTTAAAAACGCGTTATTTCAGTCGATGACGTCACGACACTCTTTTAAAAACACCCTGTAAAAGCAATTCCCAGAAAGAATTTTAATGTAACTTCGTTTTCAATTAAAGAAAATGTCTACTGTCTATCTAGAGGTCGCGACAAAATTTTACTCAAAATAGGGGGTCGCGACAAAATTTTACACAAATTAGGGGGTCGCAGGCAAAAATAGTTTGCGCACCACAGCTGTAGAGCATCTTTTCTGCATAGGTAGGTTCTGATTAACCTTATTTTTGATTTCACCACATAAAATCAAATTTAATTTTTTTTCCTTTTGGGAGGAAATTAAACCCCCTTGCGGCAGCATTAAATTTCAAAATTAAATTTTTTAGTTATCTTTCCCTTTATCTCCATACTACAGAACATCTTTTCCGCACAGGTAGGTTTTGAAATTCCGAAAAAAGTTTTTTTCGATCCACCCTAATGTAAAAACCAAAATGATAAAAAAATACATAGGCATAAACTGTCGTTAGCCATTGATATAATGCCCAGTTTGAATATGTTTTCAGACAGCAAAGACCCCCCCCCCTCCTCACAACACATGGTCGAAAATTTTAATGTATATTTGCATTGATCCTAGGGATGATAAAATTTCATGCTGAAAAGGCGGAATTCTGCTATTACGTGGAAAAGTAGCATGTCTGTACATATTAAAGGGTATCCATTTTTCCTCGGTACATTTTATTAATCATTTTGAGTGCTTTAGGTATTTTTTTTATACAGAATTATTTAATCTACTGTTATAAAAAATCTAAATATTTTCATATACTGGTGAAAAAGTAATACCTTTTTATGTAAAATAAGTAAATTATACTTAATATTAATAAAATTGCATTTTAAATTGTATTAGTTAACTAAATTTACCAATATTTATTTAATTTTTTAAGTTACTTTTTCACCATTCAATCTATGAAAATATTTAGATTGTTTATAACTTTGAATTAAACAGCGTTCCACCCCACCCCCGTTTTATTGAAAATACCTAATACAGTTAAAACAATTCATAAAATGTACCGGGGGGGAAAAGTAAACCCTTTAAAATGTAAATTAGAGACATAAGCTATTAATGCGAGTTACTGATCAGTTAAACTCAAAAAATCAAGATTATATTTTTTCTTTAATATATTTTCTCGGTGTTCAAATTTTTATGAATGTATATTTTGTAACTTTATCTAAACGACCAGAAGTAAATTTAAAATTCGTTATTTCTGCATATTTGATTAAAAATTATTTTTCATTAGCTCACAAACTAATAGTAAAATATATTTTATAGAAATATAAAGTGTTTCCTTTTAAACGGCAAAAGTGCACAAGATCAGAACAGATTGAATTTTCATTCCTTCACGATGTATATAAATGGTATGTGCCTATTCCCTAAATGTCTGGAATTGCGGCATAATTACTACGTTTATAAATGGTCAGAATTCGACAAATTCTACGAAGTCTTTAAGGAACGACTTCTATTAGACGAATATAAGCCAGTTTTCTCTGTCCTGTTGGAGCAATTCGACAATGTATAACGTAAAATAAACCACTATGAGCTGATTTTTATAAACGGATTCCGAGAATCTGTCTCCCTTTGCCGTTATAGCGACGAGTGTTGGACCAATGTCGGAGATTTTCTCTTCCTGGCGGTCACCCTTTTTCATTCTTGCGCCGTAGTTAAGCAAGATTGTTATCTCTCACGGTCACCCCTCACGCGTGATACGCCATCTATAAGTTCAGCGCTCGACGGGCAAACAGGTGGACATATCCAAGGATTTTTAACGGCGACGTTAATTCGATGTATCGTGGCTGGCTGGGTAGTCATCAAATGAGTTATCTTTAGCTGATTCGAAACTTTCTTCTATACACTCTGTAGGGATTAATTATTATGAAACTGAAATTAATTTATTCTAACTTAAATTACTTAATTCTTATTTTCAATAGCATAAGTAAAACGTAACTAAAACTTAAATAAAAACCTTTCCCAGTTTCAAAACAATAATCCATTCTCCCGTCGTCGCAAAAAGATTTAATAGCTGTTCGAGTTGGAGCAGCAGCATCGTTTGTAAACGGTCACATGAGCTCCGGTTTAAAATCAAAACAAGTTTCATCAGCAAAGTTGAGCAGCGTTTGTGCTGCTGGCCGTAATCTCTTTTCCGCGATATTCTTTTCTGTGCTGATTTAGCTTGCGAGTCGTTCTTTCGCCAAGTGCGAATCATATGCAAATGTTTCAAGTTTTTGCCATATGCTAATATGCAGCTAGTGGCATTCTACTGTTGTATAAGAACTCTCAATCTTAGTTGGTTGCAGAGCAGCAGAGTGGGAGCCGGGTGCGTAGGACGCAGTTCAGGCAGCGGCTGTAAGCCGTGTTTAAAGTAATGTAACGTAATTTAATTTATACTGCAATTTGCAGACATCTTTAGATTAAATGGAACTTTAAGTTAAATCCTTTTTGCCATAGTATCGGCCTGTTACGCTAGTTGAGTGAGCTTTGCAGAAATGTAAATGTTAGTTTTGAATTTAGCTAATTATCTTTTAAAATTCTTTGAAATGTTTTCTTGCTCATGAGACCGTAGAAATGTTTTGCATCCTGTGTCCCGTAAAATGTCATAATTGTTGTCATGACTTGTAAATAGAACTTGTTACTTAATAAAAATATTTTAGCCTACTTATGGCTTTGTTTTTTTCAATTTAACTCTGGTAAGCAGAAGTAGGACCTCATGATGTTTTGTTCCCTAGGAACAACACACTCTTCTTGAGCATGGATCAATTTCTCATCAGTTACAAACTTCTTTTCATTCAACATCCAATGTGTTATCGTGCAATGCTGTGCCTATCAGTATAGCTTCTTCAGGTAGTGTATCAGAAACTGGCGTTGCAATTAAATTTTTTTGAGAAGTGAACTTTCGTAATGTGCTACTCTATTTTTTAGTCACTGCTTCAAAACATCACTGTCTGTAGAACTATCAGTAGCTTTTTCATCGTAACAATAAGAGCTTGCTTGGCCTGGTAGCATATTTGTAACTGTAATATAATTCTTCAAAATAAGTTTCACTGCTTAAATATGTCGAAATTTTAACATGTGATATTTTAAATTTGACAACCCATCAACAAATGACAGACAATTACAAGAAATAATGCTGTTGCTGTGGCATCACGAACGGGTGAAAACTAGAAACGAAGTCTCTCTTACGATTGTCACAAAAAGAAATGTACCTTAAAACAACATTGAGTTTTGCGAGTGTTAAAAGTGGATTATTTTGAATGTGTAAAATTCTGATTCCAAAGTAAAGATTTTCCAAGTAGAAATAAAATTTAAATAATAATAATAAAAATCAATAAGTAGGTACTTAAATAAATAAATAAATAATAAATGAATAAAAAACAGTATTGTTGTATTTAAAAACAGAGTGAGATTGGAAAAAACACTAGCGCAGCACGAGAAGACCACCGTTCCAAAGTAGAAGACCACCGTTCTACCAATTACGCCACGGCGCTCAATCTGATTTGCGCATAACTTATATTTAAAGTTTTGGTGAAGTGGTTCGAAAATTAATATTAATTTTTCTCGACTGTATTTGAGTTTTGCGTCTTAGTATTTTACACGAAGTATATTCACATGGTATACTAACCACTGTGCCAAAGATCATTGAAATCCGTTTCCCCGAGGCCGGGCCTCTTCCTTGTTAGTTGAATTTTCAGATGGATTTGAAAATGGGGGAAATCCTTCCCGGTTCCCTGCAGCGTAGTTACTGGTGTATTTGCAGTAGAGATAGTTTTGGCAGGTGCTCGCTCTTGTGGAAACCTATTTTTTCTTCTTTTCTTTTATTATTGCTAGCGCAAGTTAATTTCGATTTATCTGGTGCGCACATAATTATTTTCAAACAATGGATTTCCATTGTATTACATATATTTATGGGTGTTTGATATTGGCAGCTTTAGCCCATATTGGCGAGCGCTTGGCTCGGAACTGGCAAAACCGAGCAACCCTTCGCTCGTACTCCTTGCTCATTTTTCAGCACAGATCAGTTACGAGTTTTTATCTCAGTGTGATTCTTGCACAAATATTGAAAGTTTGAACGTTTATTAAGCATTGTGCATTTTTAGTGTAAAAAGATTCATTAAGGCAGTGTTCGAGTTTTGTTCTAGTTGAAAATTTCTAATTGTTTTAAATTGTTTTACAGTCCATTGTTTTTGAATAAAGAAAAATAAAGCACCTCCAGCGTGGTGTCTTTGTGAAATCCAGCGCACAACATAAAAATGGTCCATCGAGACGGAAGGCTTTGAAAGTTCGTAAAGTCGCTTCAAGAAGTTAAAATATTTGCTTCAAGAAGTTAAATTAGTGCTTCGCTGTTGTGCATATTTGTATCGAGCGTATTTCTTCAACTGACAGTTTACAAGATGTCTGTTTCAAATGTAACCCTTTTAAGCCAGAAACGTGGTTATATAAAAGCTCAGTTAACGAAGCTCTTTACGTTCCTGTCGGAAGAGGATAAGGATTCCAGCAAGTTAAAGGTTAAGGAGGAAAGCTTACAACAGTGTAAGTCAAAATTGGAGGAGCTTAGGCTCGAATATTACAGTTTATTAAAAGATGAGGAGCTCAAAGTTATAGAAAGTGGGCTTTCAGAAATGGATGAGTATATAGATGATTTGAAGGTAAGATTTAAAAATGAATTAAAACCAAAGACTGTTTCTAATGCTTCTAATTATACTATTTCTAGAGGATAAAAATGACTTTCAGTGTTCGTCGATAAAATTACCCGATATTCCATTGCCTATTTTCACTGGTAATTATAGTGAATTTCATAATTTCAAAGCTCAATTTTCAAGTTTAATCTCAAAGAACCATCAACTGACAAGTACGCAGAAATTATACTATTTGAAATCCGCTCTTAGGGGAGAGGCCGGAAATATCGGAACTTCTGACGATACATTTGAATCACTGTTTAAAGCACTAGAAGAAAGATATGAAAATAAAAGAGCTATAGTAGATTCCCATGTTCAGGCAATTTTAAACTTTCGAGAAATTTTCGCGAGAAATTTCTCGAAAGAGAAATTTCTCGTTTTCGCGAGAAAACGAGAAATTTTCGCATGAATCTTACGGGGATTTGAGAAACCTGCTTGATAAAATATTAAATCACGTTCGAGCTCTAAAAACTATGGGTTACGAAAATAATAACCTCTCAGAGGTTTTGCTGATTATGTTATACTTCAGAAACTTTATAAAGAAACACGCAAACAGTTTGAATTGTCTCTGAATACAACTGAAGTGCCTACTTGGAATGCATTTGTGTCATTTCACGAAAAGAGATGCCAGATTCTCGAGCATTTAAACAGAAATGCACCTTTCAGACAAAAAGCTCCATCTGAACAAAATTTAAAATCTAAAACTTTAATGTTAAACCATAATTCACACCAAAGATCTTATTTGGCTTGTGGTTCCAATGAAAAGCATGCCCTCTATAAGTGTTCTGCATTTTTGCAGAACACTTATAGAGGGCATGCTTTTGAACTTGTCAAAACTTGTTTGAATTTTGAACTTGTCAAAAAATATAAAATCTGCTATAACTGCTTGAACTTTCATAAATTGTGTTCCTGTCAATCAAAATATAAGTGTTCTGTGTGCAGAAAACTTCATCATACTTTGCTTCACAAAAACAAGCCAGAGTGCCCCTCCGCGCTAAAGGAATGAGACGTCAACGAAGGGGAGGGAGCATTTGAGTAAGGAATGTGAAAATGTGGTTCTATCCACTACTAACGACGATGTTCAACGGAAAACGGTTTTGTTGTCAACTGCTATCATACTGGTGAGAGATTCACAGGGCATAATTGTGAAAGGTCGCTGCATATTAGATAATGGATCTATGTGCCATTTTATGAGTTCAAAATTCGCAAATGAGTTAGGATTAAAGAGGCAGAGGATGCATGTTCCGGTTAGTACTATTAATGTTTCTTCTCTGGAGTTGAAATCAAGGGTGCAGACAACAATTTCAAACGAAGCGGGCACTTATTTTTGTTAGGAAATGTAACTGTAAACCTTACCTTAAAGGTTCCATGACATGTGGCTGTGTTCTCTTTATTATATCTGAATGCTGTATAACAACTTTAATTATTTGCCTTAAAATCTAAAGGCACTGATAGCTCTTATTTTTATTAATTAAAGTTCTTACTTAAAACTATTCTAATATCAACGCTTCAAACAAGCACCTAATTGCTGCAAAACGTTTTGCATAATGTGTTTCTGTTTTTGGCCGCTAGAGGCGCTGTACTCCCGGCGACTTGCCGCGGAGCTATTTTCTCCTTTTTCTTTTCACGTCACAGGTCCGCAGTCCTTGGTGACGTCGTTGCCTGGCCAATAGTATAAAAGTTCGCCGTTCGCCGCGAGAGAGGCAGAGAGGAGGCGAAAAGGGTGATACGACAGATGCGTATGGAAGGACGCTCGAAGCCAGCCATGTGAGATGCTCTGAGCTGAGTCAAACGATTAATCTGGCGAGCCATCCCGTCGCAGCTTCCAACAAAGCCTTTTTTTGATTATGCCGCTACAAGCTTATCTCAAGGTGATGCTGTTCGATTTGTTGTCCAGAATGTCCGATGCCACATAGATGCTGTACCACATCAAATGCCTGTTTTTTTTGTTTCCATTTGTTCATCCTCATCTGTATACCAGCCTTCATGCTTCATTACTTAAATAAAAGAACTATCAAGGTAAACGTTTTTGTCATCTTTTACCTGGCAAGCCCTCAATTCATTTTTCTTACTAGCTTTCACTGCTCAAAGTTTTGAAGTATAAAACTCTGCTAAATCCAGACATTTCGGTTATGGGCCTCTGCCATTTAAAAATTATGTGAAGATTATGATATTAAGTATATGCATGTATTCCTTGATTTTAACTATTTACAAAAAGATTTTAACGAGCATTAAGAGGGCGGGCCCTGATTAGAAGTTTTTAATTATATAAATCTATCTGAAATTAAAAAAAAAAAAAAAAAAAAAATGGAAACTATATCGATGCAAGTTGATAAATTGGGCTCTGATAACTATGAGACATGGAAAGAAGATATAAAAGTCTTGTTAATAGATAGAAATTGCTGGGATATTGTAACCGGCGAAGAAATTAGACCAAAAGAAACGGAAGTTAAAGAGTTGAGGGACTATAAAATTAGATACGGTAAAGCGTATAGTACCATATATTTAAATATATCCAGTGAATATAAACCCCTCCTCGCCGGGACATATGATCCCAAGGAAGTTTGGGAAAAGCTAAAGAAACACTTTAAGCCCGAATCAAGAGCTCGTTCTATCGCTTTGACCGATGAGTTCTTTTCATGCAGAATTAACGACAATGAGGAAGTAGGATTATTTGGTGCTCGTTTAAAATCTATTGCAACGCAGTTGCGTGAAGCTGGTACACCATTAGCGGATTGGTACCAATCTTTTCAATTAATTAGATATTTACCCCCTGAGTACGCAGGGATTGTGCAGGCCATCTATAGATGGGATGACGACGAATTTAAGTTCGATAAAGTCCTAGCTGAATTATTAGCCGAGGAAGCCAGGTTGAAACAAAGCTTAGGCGACCGTGCCGCTATTGCTATGTCCAGTCAAGCCGAACATGAAAAACGTACCCCTCGTAAAGGAAACTTTAAACGTGAGACGAGGCGCTGCTATGGATGCGCAAAAACCGGACATTTAAAAATCAACTGCAGACACCCTCCTCCCCAAAAGCAAAAAGGATCTTATCACCCTAAAAATTTTATTATTGAAGCTTATTCTAACCAAGTAATTGAAAATGATCGTTCATGGGTTTTTGACACTGCCGCAAGTAATCACTTTTGTAATGAAAAAGATCTATTTAAATATTTTACACCCATTAAGGGTAAGTCAATGTCCGTCGCCATAAATGGTATTGAATGTCCTGTCGAGGGGAAGGGAACCGTAGTTCTGAATTTCCAGAACGGAAAGATGAAACGTGTTTTGAGAAATGTTTTATACTCCCCTGAACTAAGACGCAATTTACTATCCGGTTCTATCCTCGATTCAGAAGGTCTTACCTTTAGAGGTGGTCAGGGTAAAGTTCATGCATTTCTGAAAAATAATCGAAAATTATTCACCGCCTATAAGAAGCAAGGACTGTACTTTTTGTATCCCAAGTATGATAAATTGAAGCGAAATTCTAAAAATACTCACGAGAAGAAACCAGAAGCAAATGTCTCCTCTCCCCCTAAATCGGAAGATTTAGAACTCTGGCACCAAAGGTTCTGTCATATTAATTATAAGTCCATAATTGAAACTAGTAAATCAAACTGAGTCTTTGGCCTTCCTACTTTAAGAGCAAACCCCGAAATATCATGCCATAATTGTAAAATAGCTAAAACGAGACGTAAAAGTTTTAAAAGCATCCCTTCAATCCGCTCAACTAAACCCCTACAACTCTTACATATGGATGTCTGTGGTCCACTTCCCAACCAGTCAATAGTTGGTCATCGTTTCTTTTTAACAATAACAGACGACTACTCCAGGAAGACTACCGTATATCCTATGAGAAAGAAAACCGAAGTATTTGAGTGTTTTAAGAAATTTCAAAGAAGGGCAGAAAGATATTTAAACACTAAAATTATTAACATCAGAACCGATAATGGGATGGAATTTTGTCATAACGAATTTAAAAAGTTTTTAGATGAAGAAGGGATTCACGCTGAAAGAACAAACGACTATACTCCCGAGCAGAACGGAGTTAGCGAGAGATACAACTACACTGCCCTAGATGCTGTAAAAGCTATGCTAAGCTCAAGCGGATTAAGTAACAGCTTTTGGTCAGAAGCACTACTTTGTTTTACCTACGTTTGGAACCGAACTTGCCACGCTAATCAAGTAAGAACACCTTTTGAACTTTTTAGTGGCCGTAAACCTTCCATTAAACACTTAAGAATTTTTGGTTCGAAAGTTTACGTGGGAGTACCTCGTCAATTAAGAAATAAACTTGACATGAGGGCAAAACAGGGCACTATGGTGGGTTACGCGATGCAAAGTCGTGGATACAGGATTTGGATCCCTGGCGATAGGAAAGTAATCGAGACTTCTAACGTTAGATTCGAAGAGGAAATACAAAAACATGAAAGCAATGGAGTCGTACTGGACCCTATAAGTTCACCCAACGAGGATTCGGGGGATAGTGAATGTGAAGACGAAACACAGGAAAAGGATTTTATTTTTGACAAAAAGAAAGAAATGTATTTAGGTAAGCCAAGTACATCTGAGGAAGGGGAAAGTGACGAATCTGAAGGGGAGAGGGAATCCTATAGAAACGTAAAAACGCAGCTTAAAACAGTAAACTGGGTTAGAAGAGCAGTTCCAAGAAGAGACAAGTCTCGAACCGATATTTATTACGGAATTGAGGGCAGTAATGTCAGGTTAAGATCCCATAATGATGTAAAAAGCTACTGCAACAAACACGGGATTAAATATGATCCAGAAATGTTTTGTTTTAAAGGTAAAAATACATACTCGGGCATTGTACAAGATGAAGCTAATTTTTCAGATTCCTGACTAGAAGAAATTCAAATACCAAATAATTTTTTCCAGGCAATTAAATCTCCCGAGGCAGAGAAGTGGATGCAAGCTATGAATGACGAGCTAGATATAATGAATGAAAGAAAAGTATGGGACTTAGTTCCGAAACCTGAAAATGCGAAAATCATCGGAAACCGATGGGTGTATACAGTAAAAAGAGACGCTAGTGGAAAAATCGTACGTTTTAAATCAAGACTCGTCGCCCAGGGTTTTGGGCAAAGAAGAGGGGAAACTTACGATCAAGTCTTTAGTCCTGTTGTTAATTTTACTGTAATTCGTTTCTTTTTCTCATTACTAGTAGGTCACTATAAATGGAACCACTCTCAAGCTGAGGTAACCTCCGCGTACCTGTACGCTCCGATTGAAGACGAAATTTATATGTTCCAACCTCAAGGTTTCAAGGAAGAAGGTAAGAAAGATTTTGTATGTAAATTAAATAAAGCCTTATATGGTTTGAAGCAGAGTGACAGAGAATGGTTTAATGAGTTTCACAGAATTCTAACTGAATTACACTTTTTCAAGCTTGAGTGAACCAACTGCGTTTATGTTTACAACAATCTAGTAGTGTTACTTCTATACGTTGATGACATTGTACTCCTAGCTAAAACAGAAAAGGAAATAAACCACGTATTCGATTTATTAGAAGGAAAAATCAATCTTAAGAAGTTGGGGAAAACAAGAAAACTATTAGGCGTTCAATTTGAAGAAAATGAAAATGGCTTATTTATACATCAAGAGGAATACATAAACAAGATTTACAACCGCTTTAAAAGTTTTAATATACCCATCTCATCCCTTCCAATCGCTCCGGGTATCGTAATGTCAAAAATGGACTGTCCAACTAAAGCCGCAGAAATTAAAGAAATGGAAAAATTTCCCTATCGCAACATCTTAGGATGTTTGTCGTTCCTTGCAAGCAGAACCCGTCCAGATATTTCATACGCAGTAAATGTTTTATCACAATTTCAATCTAATCCCGGATATAATCATTTCAATCAATTGTTAAAATTACTTGGCTACGTTAAATCTACTTCACACCTCAAATTAAAATTATCTAATATAAATCAGATTTCCATAAATTGCTACTCAGACGCTGATTTTGCTTCAAACAGAGATGACCGAGTGTCAATGGGAGGATATATTTTAATGCTGGATCAAACCCCCATATCATGGCGTACGTCGAAACAGAAGTGTGTCGCTCTATCTTCGATGGAGTCGGAATTTATCGCCCTGACAGAAGCCTCCAAAGAATTGCTGTGGATACAAAGAATTTATAATGAGCTAATAAATCTAAAACTACTTCCCAAAGACCTGGATAAAGTTACACTTTTTTGCGACAATACTGCCGCCATAGATTTCAGCAACTCACCCATTGAGAACAGCCGGACGAAGCACATACATGTAAAGTATCACTTTTTAAGAAGCCTAGTTATAGATAAATTATTTACCTTAAAATATATAAATACAAAGAATAACCCAGCAGATATTTTCACAAAACCTCTTCCAAAGACTGGACTTACAACATTCAATGAAAGACTTTTTTGTTCAGTATCAAAGCCCTACTCCCACTAAAGGGAACCTAGGCAAAATTTTTGAAAAGTCGCTTTTGACTTTCTCTTTTTGAACATAACCTTTTCTTTTTGTCAAGTCGAAGACTCTCTACGAAATAAAAGGGGAAAGGAAAAATTTTCTTGATCTTTTGAAAAGAAAAAAAAAAAACGGACGTAACGGAGAAACCTTGCTCTGTGAATGTAAATGACTCAAACAAACTTTTCTATTTTTATCTCTTTTCTTAAGTTTTTTTTTTTGAGGTGCACCTCACCCCTAAAGAAAGTACAAACTTGTTGTTTTTCTTTGTAAAGTGAACGCAAATGTGTTTAATTGCATTATGTGAATCTTTTGAAAAGTGTTTTTTTTTCTAACGTTTTTTTTGACTGGCCAGTCGTACTTTATACTACTCGTACTTTATAGTGTAACTATGCATATTTTGTACTAACCCTTGTGCTTTCTCATCTGTGTTCATCGCTATTTGCATAATATGTCCTTTGTTCTTTTCAGAGGGAAAAGTACTTACTCTCTTTTGAAAGAAATTTTTTTACTTGTTTGAAGCAGTTCCTTTTGCCACGTCATGGAAGGCGGGCCATTGTTAGGAAAAGTAACTGTAAACCTTACCTTAAAGGTTCCATGACATGTGGCTGTGTTCTCTTTATTATATCTGAATGCTGTATAACTTAACTTTAATTATTTGCCTTAAAATCTAAAGGCACTGATAGCTCTTATTTTTATTAATTAAAGTTCTTACTTAAAACTATTCTAATATCAACGCTTCAAACAAGCACCTAATTGCTGCAAAACGTTTTGCATAATGTGCTTCTGTTTTTGGCCGCTAGAGGCGCTGTACTCCCGGCGACTTGCCGCGGAGCTATTTTCTCCTTTTTCTTTTCACGTCACAGGTCCGCAGTCCTTGGTGACGTCGTTGCCTGGCCAATAGTATAAAAGTTCGCCGTTCGCCGCGAGAGAGGCAGAGAGGAGGCGAAAAGGGTGATACGACAGATGCGTATGGAAGGACGCTCGAAGCCAGCCATGTGAGATGCTCTGAGCTGAGTCAAACGATTAATCTGGCGAGCCATCCCGTCGCAGCTTCCAACAAAGCCTTTTTTTGATTATGCCGCTACAAGCTTATCTCAAGGTGATGCTGTTCGATTTGTTGTCCAGAATGTCCGATGCCACATAGATGCTGTACCACATCAAATGCCTGTTTTTTTTTGTTTCCATTTGTTCATCCTCATCTGTATACCAGCCTTCATGCTTCATTACTTAAATAAAAGAACTATCAAGGTAAACGTTTTTGTCATCTTTTACCTGGCAAGCCCTCAATTCATTTTTCTTACTAGCTTTCACTGCTCAAAGTTTTGAAGTATAAAACTCTGCTAAATCCAGACAATTTTGAAACATTAGATTTTCTGGTTTTGCCCAGGATAACAGACTTTACACCATATGGTTATTTGGATGTTGATATATCTAACATACCAACTGAGATTAAATTAGCAGATCCAGATTTCTTTAAGCCTGGAGAAGTGAGCTTATTGATTGGTGCGGAAGTATTCTTTGACCTTTTGAGAGAAGGCAAATTTTGCCTGCCAGATGACAATGTAATTATGCAAAATACAGTGTTCGGTTATATCGTGAGTGGATGTCTAAAAAATGTTACATCTAAAAATGATCAGTATTGTGGACTATCTGTACAAATAGATGAATTGGAAAACAAATTGCGCAGATTCTGGGAGATCGAGTCTATCGATGAAGAATGCAGAGGGCTGTCTCCTGAAGAGGAATTCTGTGAACAGCATTTTCGTGACACTCACTATCGCGATGAGTCTGGTCGTTACGTGGTGCAACTGCCCTTTAAAAGGAATGCTGTACTGGGTGAATCCAGAGGAGTCGCAGAGAGACGACTACATTCGTTGTGATGTCGTTTGAATTCAGATTCACAAATGAAAAATTTGTACATGAACTTCATGGAGGAATAAGAGTCTCTGGGACACATGAAGGAGATTTGTGACAAAGATTCTAAAAATCCCAGTTACTATATGCCTCATCATGGCGTGTACAGACCTGAAAACTTGACAACTCGATTACGCGTAGTTTTCACTGCATCTTTGCCTACTTCGAATGGTCTTTCACTGAATGATATTCTATTAAACGGCGGTTTTATACAGGATGAGCTTTTTTCTATTATTGTGAGATTCCGCACTCATAGATATGCTTTCACTGCCGATATACAGAAGATGTGCAGGCAAGTTCGAATTCATCCAGAACACAGAAAATACCAACGTATATTGTGGAAAACGGGAATTAGCAGTCCTGTTAAAACATTTCAATTACAAACCGTTACGTATGGCACAGCCAATGCATCATTTTTGGCCACGAGAGCCTTAAAGCAACTAGCTTATGATGAAGGACCTCAGTTTCCATTGGCATCGTCAGCTGCGCTGTCAGATTTTTATGTGGACGACATTTTAATTGGAAGTAGCAGTTTGATTACTGCGAAAGAGACGAAAAGGCAACTAATCGAGATGCTTCAGCTCTTAGAAGAAATTATTCGCATTTTGCCAGCAGTGGTGATTTAACACTTGAAATTATGAGACATCATTAACAAACCAAAAGTTCTTTAATTAAAAGAAATATCATAAGAGAAAAGATTGTATTCAAATTAATCATTAAAAGAAATATCAGAAGTTCAAATACATTCGCGCTCGCTGAGCGTCTTACAGAACTAGCATACACAGAAGATACAGAAGCTAGAATCGAATAGCATGCAACAGAAATGCAATAACTCACAGGCAAAAGGAACCACATTATACACGTACATTACAATTCACATGTGCAACAGTTAATTTGCATAAAACAAAGTTCTGACCGGCCAATCAGAAACAAAATGTCTCTGTTACTATGGAGATATGCTGCGGCGATCACGCTCATGAGAAAACCGTAAAGAACCGCGGGAGAAAACGAACGTCACGCGGCGAGTGAAGTCGCCGACGACCTTTGGCGAACGCTGAAGGGGGGGGGGGGGGAACAAACGCGCGGGAGGCTAGCAAGCGGCCCCCTCTCATGCACCGTGATCGCAGCAAAGAAAAGTACATTATCAAAACATGAAAAAAATTCAAAATTACTTTCCCAAAACCGTTACACATTTAAATTCAAAACATTTTAGTATATATTAAACGATGCAACACAATACAATACAATAAACCTTATTAGACGTATTCTGCAGAATTATTTACAAACACATATTATTATTATTTTTTTTTTAAATCACAAACCACAAATATTCCTATGCAAGAAAACAATATATTATAGACTTCGTTCAAATATAACTTCACAAAACTTATTCAGTCCATGTTTGTGGAGTGGCTTCGTAAATACATCAGCTAAGTTCTTTTTACTATGAACATATCTAAGTTCAAAAAGTCCATCATTTACTAAATCCCTTATAAAGTGTAGTTTTACATCAATGTGCTTAGAGGGAATATTCTCAATAGACGATTTTGCATATCTAATCGCGGCCTCATTGTCACAAAATATCTTATTGTCTTTTAATTGTAATTCAGCAATTCCCAATTCATTACATTCATCTAAGATGTGTTTTATCCAACTAACTTCTTTAGAAGCTTCCGTTAAAGTAACAAATTCCGAGCGCATTACTCATGAACAGCAATATCCCACCCATAGAAATGCGATCATCTCTATTGGATGCGAAGTCTGAATCACTATAACAGTTAATTTCTACATTAGTTACATCTGACAACTTAAGTTTATAATCTCTTGTATATTGAACATAACCCAATAATCGCAATAATGCGTTCCAATGCTTTACACCGGGGTTTTCTTGGAATTGTGCTAAAATATTTACAGCATAACAAAGGTCTGGTCTCGTACGGTTCGCGAGATACGACAAACATCCCACAACGTTTCTATATGGTAACTTTAACATTTCATTTCTTTCCGATTCTGATGCAGGACTGTCCGTCTTTGACAGGATACAGCCTTTAACAATGGGGAGAGTTGATAGTGGGAAATTAAAACTTTTGTATTGCTCGCAAATTTTATCTATGTACTTGTGTTGGTGTGTGTATAACTTCAAATCAAAACACAATACAAATACACAAATACACAATACAAATACACAAAACAAATAACAACAATCAAATTTTTCTTCAAATTCAATTCCTAGAAGCATTTTTGTTTTTCCTAAAACAGTGATATCAAATTCATTTTTGAACAAACTTACAATGTGGTTGACACAGTCCAATGTTTTTCCAAAAATTAAAATGTCATCGACATACACGAGAAGAACAACATTATCACTATATACGTATGTACAATTACTCCATTCTAGTCTCTTAAATTTTAATTTTTCTAGTGTTCGGTCAAGTTCACAAAACCATTCTTTACCGCTCTGCCGTAAACCATACAAAGCTCTTTTAAGTAGGCAAACATGATCAGGATGGTTGGGATCTTTGAATCCCTGTGGCTGATACATGTAAACTTCTTCCTGTAGAGGTGCATATAAATACGCACATTTAATATCGATTTGACAGTAACACCAATTAAAGAAACATACAAGAATTGAAAAGAATAGTCTGATTAATGAAAAATTAACTACCGTCTAAAAACTTCGTCATATGTGTCGTTTCTATATTGCGCGAATCCTTGCGCTACAAGTCTGGCCTTATATTTTACTATCCTATTATTTTCATCACATTTTAAATTATATACCCAGCGGTTCCCTATAATTTTTTTATTATCAGGTTTAGGGACTAGTTCCCACACATTACGCGCATGCATCATCTTTAATTCTTCGGCCATAGCACAGTGCCATTTTTCGACTTCCGCAGACGACATACATTCATTATAATTACTGGGAATTTTTATTTCTATATTAAGTGCTTCGGGTTGACAATTGTCCATTGTTTCATCTAAATTTATTTGATCTGTCACTTTTCCTGAATATGTGTTCTTACCACTAAAATCAAACAGATTACTATCAAATTTAATGTTATGCGCTTTACAGTATTTCTCTACCTCATTACTGGATCTTAAACGCATATTTTTACCCTCAATGTTATAATAAATATCAACTCGCGTTCCATCCTTTCGTGGAACAGCACGTCTAATCCAAATGATGTTTTCATCTGGGGGAAGGGTAATTTCACCATGCGTTTGCTCAAGACTGGTTAAATCCATATCATATTTTTGAAAATATACAAATCTTTTATTACTCTTACTGGGTTCCAGTTCGGCTTCCACACACTTAATTCTCTCACTAAATTTAACATTTGATGTTTCTATTACTTTATTTTCATTTTTAAGAAATATGTGATAACCTCTAGTATCCGACGCATATCCTACCATTATGCCGGTTTTTGCTTTTAAACTTAATTTATTTCTTAAATTCTTCGGTGTGTTTACATAGGCTGTGCAGCCAAACATTTTAAAGTAAGAGACTACTGGTTTTCTACCTGTAAAAAGTTCGAATGGTGTTTTATCTTTATTTTTATGACAAATTCGATTCCAAGTGTGTACGAAGCATTGAATTGCTTCGCCCCAAAATTTATTACTTAAACTTCTGGCATGAAGCATAGCCCTAACTGCGTTCACCGCTGTTAAGTTAAACCATTCACTAACACCGTTTTGTTCTGGTGTGTAAGTATTTGTTCTTTCGGCATGAATACCCTCTTTGTCAAGAAAATTTTTTAAAGTCTTTATTACAAAACTCCATTCCATTATCTGTACGCACATTTACAATTTTTAAATTTAATTGCCGTTCCATTCGTCTTTGGTATTTTTGAAAACAATAAAAAACTTCCGACTTTTTCTTCAAAGTAAAAACAGTTACGTGCCTAGAATAATCATCAGTGACAGTTAAGAAATATTGGCTACCGTCAAGTGACGCAACGGGCAACGGCCCACATACATCAAGATGCAATAATTCAAGCGGTTTCGAAGATCTAATATTCGATATAGGTTTAAAACTTTTCCTTCGCGCTTTAGCTAGTTTACACGACGTACAAGATTCTTTATTGATTTTTAACGTGGGTAATCCACGAACACTATTATTTTTACTAGTATGCACTAAATAATCGATATTAGCATGATTAAACCTGTACTGCCAAAGGGCTAATTCACTGGTTGTTTCAGTTGACAGATTATACATTTTACTTCCTACCTTTTTGCCGTCCGTTTTATTTTTAATGTAGTGCGAGGGTTTAAAAAAATAAAGACCATTGGTACGTTTGGCATAAAAAATTGCTTCACCTGCTTTATTATATACCCAAATTTTACCGTTTGTACCTATAAACTTTGCACCAGCACTTTCCACCTTCAAACCAGATATCAAATTCCTACGCAATTTCGGTGAGTACATCACGTCCGTCAGCTTTATAATATGTACTTTTCCATTAAGACGTACACCAAACTTTACAGTTCCAACACCTTCTACCTCACTTTCTAAGTTTCCTATCGCGAGAGACATTGTGGTGTTTTGTACTGGTTTATATGTGGAAAATAAACTTTTGTTGTTGCAGAAATGATTAGATGCACCTGTATCAAATACCCAAATTTTGTTTATCACTGCATTAGGTTTACTAGCTTCAACATTAAGGAGATTTTCGTTTACTTTAACATCACAATAATTACTAGATTTTACTTTTCGTTTTGTACCGCTTTTATTTCTATTAAAACTAAGCTTTACTCTGCAATTGGCTATTACATGTCCGTATTTTTTACACCGGAAGCAGGGACCTAACTTGTTGGGGTTTTCATTTTTATGTTTTTGCGTGTCCTCAACAGTTGTGGATAACAAAGTACTCTCGTAATTACTTGTGTCCCCCTTCACTTGACGAATGCGTTCCTCCTCTACAAGTAGTTCGTCTAAGATTTTCTGAAAGGTAAAGTCTTTCTCTGGCCAACGATAAATCGTTTGTACTATATTCTGAAAGTTAGAATCTAAATATCGAATGAGCTGAAATCCCTGATATAATTCCTCAACAGGGTGACCTAAGTTGCGTAATTTAAATATTGTTTTCTTTACTTTAGCAGCAAATAATCCAATTCCTTCTTCAGCAACATAACGATGCGAGAAAAATTCATCTAAAAGTTGTATAGTTCTAGCTCTAGAAGAGGGTTCGAAATGCTTTTTAAGCATGTCCCATGCAACATCACCCGAATCTACCGTTGATATAAGTGAGCGAAGATCAGGGCTAACACCCAAATATATCGTCGAATATGCCCTCGCTTTACGCAAATTGTAGTCTAGTATTTCCTTTTGTGTAGCTTTATCGTTTAAAGCGGGTTTAATTTTATCAATAAATTTCCAAACTCCCCTTTCCATTAACAAAACCTTCATGTCATCTTTCCAGGTGTTCCAGTTCGATGCATTAAGCATCTCTATTTGGTTGTGACTTTCGTGAATATGCGAGCACATTATTACCACTTTACAACACTAATTTACAAGAAGTATAATAAACACATGCATATGATGAAAATTTAAATATAACTTACAACACGGGAGAGTCCTACTTCATACTGATAAAACCGAAACATTACTGCAAGGAAAAGTTCCATAGTCTGCTAAAAGGCTCCTTTAACTCTTGAAGGCACAAGATGATGATACTTGTAGAATACGACAAGGATGATGACAAAAAAAAACACTAGAGCCGGAACACTTGCTTCATAACGCCGCTACACTCCTCGGTGAAGACACCTCGGTAACACCGAACGACGGAAAACACCGGCCGGGACTTGAGTTGAAAATGACAATGCACGTACGCTGTCATTATTAAAAGTCAGCAATGAGCAGTTTTACAATGGGATTGCTCGGCCCATAACCAAAATCTTAGAAGAAATTATTCGCATTTTGCCAGCAGTGGTGATTTAACACTTGAAATTATGAGACATCATTAAGAAACCAAAAGTTCTTTAATTAAAAGAAATATCATAAAGTTCAAATACATTCGCACTCGCTGAGCGTCTTACAGAACTAGCATACACAGAAGATACAGAAGCTAGAATCGAATAGCATGCAATAGAAATGCAATAACTCGCAGGCAAAAGGAACCGCATTATATACGTACATTACAATTCACATGTGCAACAGTTAATTTGCATAAAACAAAGTTCTGACCGGCCAATCAGAAACAAAATGTCTCCGTTACTATGGAGATATGCTGCGGCGACCACGGCTCATGAGAAAACCGAAAAGAACCGCGGGAGAAAACGTGACGTCACGCGGCGAGTGAAGTCGCCGACGACCTTCGGCGAACGCCGGACGGGGGGGGAAACAAACGCGCGGGAGGCTAGCATCAGCGATGCGGAATGGTTCTGCATAAGTGGTGCTCCAATAGCGAAGAACTTTGGGAAAATGCGTCCAGGAACAGCGAGCGTTTAATTCAAGTTCCTCTCGAGAACTCCACCAAAGCCTTAGGCATGCTTTGGAGACCGGTATCCGACACGTTTTCTTTCAAGGTTTCCCTTAAATTTAGTGATTCCTATACAAAACGAAATCTCTTGTCTTCAATAGCTCAAATTTTTGACTCCATGGGTTTCATTGGGCCGGTAATGACCAAAGCAAAAATATTTATGCAAAGCTTGTGGACTCTTAAGATCAATTGGAATGACACATTGCCCGAGAATATAGTCAGCGAATGGAAAAGGTTTATTTCAACGCTTCCAGCAATAGAGGATATTCAAATTCCCAGATACGTGGGATGTGAGGGACGAATTCTTCTACACGGAGCTGCAGATTCCAGTTCCCTTGCTTATGGGTGTTCAATCTATCTACAGTGTGTCTCGGCTGATAATATCTCTACGAGATTAGTGTGCAGCAAGTCTCGCGTTGCTCCCATCAAGACTATATCCATACCAAGGTGGTTGGAATTGAGCGCTTGTGTTCTTCCTGCCAAGCTTGTGAATAAGCTACTTCCTGCATTATGCTTGAAGGTCGACAAAGTCTTCCTGTGGTCTGATTCCACTATTGCACTGGCTTAGATTCTGAAGTCACCGTCTGCCTTAAAGACGTTTGTTGCTAACAGAGTCTCCTGCATTCAGGACTTGACAGGTCAGTACCAATGGAATCACGTCGCTTCTGAGCTGAATCCTGCTGATCCTGTTTCCAGGGGATTGTACGGTCATCAGCTGGTCCAGAACTCATAGTGGTGGCACGGCCCACATTTTTTGACCACAAAAACAGACTTTCCCAAGGACATTCCAGACATTATTGTGAACTCGGATATTGTTTTAAGTGAAATGAAACCTCAAAAAACTATTTTCACTGCAGTTTTCAACGAAAACGTGTTTCAGAAAGTTATACATAGGATTAGCAGTTATGTCAAGTTAATTCATATATTTGGGTTTGTTTACAGGTTCGTATATAACTCAAAGAATCCTGAAGGGAAAATTGGCGGTCGTTTGTTGGCCAGGGAATGCAAAATTGCTGAGATATGGATTCTTAGGGATGTTCAGAGGGAAGAGTTTTCCCAGGAATTAAGAGACATTCAAATGAAACTCCCAGTTTCATCTAAAAGTAAATTAAGGTTCTTAAACCCTTTTTTGGGAGATGACGAAGTTCTCAGAGTGGGAGGTCGTCTAAAGCATTCCAACTTGAGTTTTGAGTCTAAATTTCCAATAATTTTACCCCCCAAAAAATAAATTAACAGATTTAATAATCAGACATTATCATTTTAAAAATTTACATATTGGACCCACGGATTTGCTAAATTGTGTGAGACAAAAGTGTTGGCCCATTAATGGCCGTAGTTTAGCCAGAAGAGTTGTGCACAACTGCATAAAATGTTTTAGGGCTAATCCAATTCCTGCAGAACAGCTGTTGGGAGATTTGCCATATGACAGAGTGAATCAGAATTATGTTTTCAATTGTACTGGATTAGACTTCTGCGGTCCATTTTTTATCAAATATAAAAATCAGAGAAAAGGTCTCTATCATAAAATTTATGTATGCATATTTGTTTGTCTGGTAACAAGGGCTATACACTTAGAAATAGTGACTGACCTCACCTCAGAGTCATTAATGGCCACTTTAAAAATATTTTTTTCGAGGAGGGGAAAAAGCTCAAAACTCTTTTCGGACAGTGCCAAGACATTTGTCGGAGCTTATTCGGAATTGCAGAGATTGTTTAAAATGGTTGAAAAACCAGATGAACAACTGGCAGGGTATTTGTCATCTGAAGAGATTCAGTGGAACTTCATTCCCCCAGATCACCGAATTTTGGAGGATTATGGGAGGCTGGGGTGAAGTCCCTTAAATACTATTTGAAAAGAACTGTGGGTGACACCAAATTAACAATGGAGGAATTCCTTACCTTGATAAATCAAATAGAGGGAATCTTAAATAGTCGACCCCTTACCCCTTTATCTTCTGATCCAGAGGATCTGAATGTTTTGACTCCAGGACACTTTTTGATAGGTCGCCCTATAATGTCCTTACCCGAAATAGATTATACAGTAATTTCCGAAAATCGTTTATCTCATTGGCAGAGAGTCGTTAGGCTCACTGAAAACATTTGGAAGAAATGGTCCAATTCATTTTTAAGTAATTTACAGCAGTGTAGCAAATGGATGTTTACCAAAAACAAAGTAGAAATAGGAAGTCTAGTAGTCATTAAGGAAGACAATTTGCCCGTATGTAAATGGCTCATGGGTAGAATTACCGAGGCTTTCCCAGGTCAGGATGGGAAAATAAGAGTAGTTATGGTAAAAACAAAAACCGGTACTTATAAACGAAGTGTCACAAAAATTTGCATATTACCTGTAGAAAATCCTTCTGTAACTAAGTTTAAGTCTAAAAATGTAATATATGTTTCAATTGTTAAAATATTGCATTGTGTTAAAAGGGTACAGAAATGTTCATCTGTGAAACCAAATATAGACCATCACTTCTGTAGCTGTAATGAATGTACAATATTGTAAATTTCTCATCAATAATTCATGAATGTTTATGTATATTGAAATTGAAATTTCAATGGGGGCCGGTATGTTTGATATTGGCAGCTTTAGCCCATCTTGGTGAGCGCTTGGCTCGGAACTGGCAAAACCGAGCAACCCTTCGCTCGTACTCCTTGCTCATTTTTCAGCACAGATCAGTTATGAGTTTTTATCTCAGTGTGATTCTTGCACAAATATTGAAAGTTTGAACGTTTATTAAGCATTGTGCATTTTTAGTGTAAAAAGATTCGTTAATGCAGTGTTCGAGTTTTGTTCTAGTAGAAAATTTCTAATTGTTTTAAATTGTTTTACAGTCCATTGTTTTTGAATAAAGAAAAATAAAGCACCTCCAGCGTGGTGTCTTTGTGAAATCCAGCGCACAACAATGGGCAATGTATGCTTTACAAATTATTTTTGAACAAAATTTTAGTTTAAGGTAAGCATGAAGATTTCGAAATAAGTTAATAAAATAATTTAATAAACAATTTTAAATAATTAATTAAATATAAGTTTAAAAGATTAATAAATAAATAATTTTAAATAAAAGAAATAATTTTAAAAGATTGCAAATGCATTTTTCGATTTCTTTTGCCTTCCTACCAAGAAATTATTGAAATTTGATTTGCATGTTTTCACATGTAATTTTAGTATAAAGTAATACTAAATTTGGTACTTATGTATTACCCCGGCGGTCATTCCCGCCAAACTATTTTTTCGTCAAATGAGTTGCCAAACTGTTATCAATCGTATTCGAAACCATTAATAATTTCATGGACTCGGCATTTATCTTCACAAACAATAGCTCGTCTTGGCGGACCACCAGGATAATACGCAAGTACCCTAAATTTTTACAGAATTTTTTTTTTAAATGAAAATTCTTGCTAGATTGCTCAAGAAAATTGTTGCTCAAAATTATGCATTAATCAAGAAAAACAGTAAGAAAGAAAAAGTAATTGTTGCAAAGTAGGACACAGAAAGAGGTGCAAGTGCCCCATTCGTATATAAAGGAATAAGAATATAGGGCTCTGTACACAGGTTCTTTTCAGGTGAAACACGTTCCTTTATATTTGATTTACTGTAGCTTTTGTCGAACTAGATTTAATGACAATTAGAAACACATGCTCAAATATATCAGAAATTATTACAGCTGACTGACTGAATGGGGAGTTCTTAAGGGAGCACCTTGCGAAGAAGCATTTATCTCCAGTATGTAATAGGAGCGTGTCAAATATTATCATGTAATGAGAAAGCCCAAACAGACCGGGCAAAAAAATTTCAGTCAAGTCAGCATAGAGATGCAAACAGATGGAAAAAGATCTTGATCGTCTAGTCGAGCAAACACGGCAGGCACGAGGCGAGCAGCAAAGCTGTGAGACCGAGTACGAACGAAGAGATTGTATTGGAACTGACCCGTTCTCCCCCCATGTAAACACTGTCCTCATTGAACGGGTTGCTCAGTGCGACCACATAAAAAAGAGATGCTTTGAAAACAGTGTGACTATCCAAGTAAATAGAAATTGAAAAGAGTGGCCCTCCAACGAAGCGGAGAAAAATGTCCGAGCATCGCGATGTAAGATTCCTCGAAAAAAATAAGAGAAAAGGTCCATTTCACTTACAGGAGTGACTGGAGCGAAGCGAAGATCTTCCGGGACAAATCAAAATAAACAGAGGCAGGTGCCCAGCATCATCCATAAGGAGCCACATCCACAAAGTAACAGCATTCCATCTTCTGTGGAAATCCCTGCTACGGCTGCAAATCTTCTTTATCGGTAAACTTCAGCAGCGTCAGGAAAACCATCACACCGCTGGTCATCTGCCACATGCAAACCGACCATCGGTCGTTGAAAATGCTAAGTCCAGTAAAATAATGGCTTCACGCCATACAGTCCACGGGCTGTTGATATCAAACCCAGCGTGCGTTAGATGTTGAAAAACAACAGTATGTTGGTAGAAAAATCAGTAAATTTATAGATAAATGTGACTGAGGATAGTTGAATTCGATCCATCGTCCAAGCACGTGGCCGCAGAATTCTACCGGCAGCTCGACCACAAATTACCCAGCAAGCGCACACACGTTTAAATTACGTATTCCCGATGTCGAAAATAGGTCGAGGAAAAATTACAGCAAAAAATAGCTTTTAAAAGAGATTAAACATACATTGTGTTGTCGACGTTATAAAGAGCCATTATATGTTGGTCAGGGAGGCGGTTGATCTTCGACTGCTATGTTGGTCACCCTCACAAGGTCTATGTTCCGTCAATACATCGCCGATTTTCCGCTCATGGCTTCGGCGGTTTGAGAGACCCCCCCCCAGCCAGCCAAGAAGAAACAGATGGAGCATCGAGAAATTTTTTCAGCTTAGTTAATAGTCAGTTGAACGTCGAATAAACAGTGCAGGGGAGACAGAATTACATTGGTCCTTTCGCACGATCTTTCCTTTGACCTGTCCACCCCAACCGTTTTCTCAGGGTCAGATGCTTTTTTTTCTTTTTTGTGTATGTGTATTCGTTCATGGTTCGCGTGGCTCGTACTTCGAAGTTTTTTATGCAAGGGCAGATCTAGCTCCATTTTCAGCGCGTTGTCAATGGCTGAGCTTAGCTGCGCTACTCAGAAGAGTAAAATTTGGACAATTTTAACTATTAAACTGAATATTTTTCTAGAATCTCTTGGAATATTTTTCAAGTTCGATGCTAACACGATTTATCGTTAGCTTGGCATATTAATAAGTTTGTCTGGCTCTCTTTAAATTGTGTTGGCCGGTGATGTTATTAAAGTTTATCGGGGTAACTACAAATTTTAATTCCAGCCATCAAAATTTTAGAGGTGAGTTAAATAATTATTTATCTAATACTTATGTGCTTTGTTTCTTTTACTCATTTTCTTTTTAATTGCTAATTATAAGTTTGGTTACTTGTATTATAGAGTGAAACATACAGGTACAATTGGAAAAAAATCAACTGCTTACCTTAAGTATATAAAATATTTTTTTCTCATAATAAGCATGATTTTACTTAATGTAAGCTTACTATAACAAAAGTCAACCATTATTGCATTATGGCTTAACTTACAATGAAATAGGTTAAAGTTTTTTATGCAAAGGTAATTTTTTTTTCTTTTTAAATTGTATACTAATATGTATGCATTTAGTATGTAATTTAAACCTATTGGGAGTAGTAAAATTTAACAAATCAAAGAATTAAGAGAGATAAATAAAAAACTGTTTGTGTAATGAAGTAGATAAGATTTTTTTCTCGTGGGACGAGGCGGTCTAAAATTTATAGATAGAAAACTTGTTCTTATTTTATCACAGGAAAAATGTAATAAAAAAAGCAGGCTTATTCGTCCAACAGGTCGTTCCTTGACGATTTCGCCGAATCCTGACAATTTAAAAACGTACTAATTATACCTCAATTCTAGATAATTAGATAATGTGCGAGTCACATACTATTTACATACATCGTGAAAGTATGGAAATTCACGTAGTTCTTATCTTGCGCCCATGCCGTTTAAAAAAAAGGAAATATATTTCTAAATATAAAACATTTTACTACTGTTTTTAGCTAATGAAAAGCAATTTTGAATTAAATATTCAGTAATAACAAGTTTTATATTAACTTCTAATCATTTAGATAAAGTTATAAAATATATATTGATAAAAGTTTGAACATATACAAAAAGTATATTAAAGTTAAAAATATAATCTTGATTTTGAATTTAACTGATAAGTAACTTGCATAAACAGCTTATGTCGCTATTTTACATATTAAAAGGTTTCCAATTTTCCCCCCGGTACATTTTATTAAACGTTTTGACTGTATCAGGTATTTTTAATAAAAAATTATTTAATCTACTGTTATAAAAAATTGAAATATTTTCATATACTGTTGAAAAAGTAACCTTTTTTTAAAATATAAAATAAGTAAATTATATTTACGGTTAATAAAACTGCATTTTTAAACTGTATTAGTTAAAAAATTAAATATTAGTAAGTTTAGTTAAGTTACCTTTTCACCAATATATGAAAATATTTAGATTGTTTATAACTTTGAATTAAACAGTGCCCCCCCCCCCCCCCCGCCCTTTTACTGAATATACCTAATACAGTTAAAACAATTCATAAAATGTACCGGGGGAAAAAAGTAAACTCTTTAAAATGGAAATTAGAGACATAAGCTATTAATGCGAGTTACTGATCAGTTAAATTCAAATATCAAGATTATATTTTTTCTTTAATATATTTTCTCTGTGTTCAAATTTTTATGAATGTATATTTCTTAACTTTATCTAAATGACCAGAAGTTAATTTAAAACTGGTTATTTCTGCATATTTGATTAAAAATTACGTTTTATCAGCTAACTAATAGTAAAATGTATTTTATAGAAATATAAAGTGTTTCCTTTTAAACGGCTAAAGTGTACAAGATCAGAACAGTTTGAATTTCCATTCCTTCACGACGTATGTAAATGGTATGTGCCTATTCTCTAAATGTCTGGAATTGCGGCAAAATTACTATGTTTATAAATGGTCAGAATTCGACAAATTCTGCGAAGTCTTTAAGGAACGACTTCTATTAAACGAATATAAGCCGGTTTTCTCTGTCCTGTTGGAGCAATTCGACAATGTATAACGTAAAATCAACCACTATGAGATGAATTTTATAAACAGATTCCGAGAATCTGTCTCTCTTTGCCGTTATAGCAACGAGTGTTTGACCAATATCGGGGATTTTCTCTTTCTGGCGGTCACCCTTTTTCATTCTTGCGCCGTAGTTAAGCGAGATTGTTCTCTCTCATGGGTAATACGCTGTCTATAAGTTCAGTGCTTGACGGGCAAACAGGTGGACATATCCAAGGATTTTTAACGTCGATGATTACATCGGAACTACGGCGACGGCGACGTTCATTCGATGTATCGTGGCTGGCTGGGATATGACAATTACCTTAATTTCAAATTTAGAAATTTTAAGAATTATCACAAAATGAAATGAAAACTTGATAAATTACCTACTACAACAATTACATAATCTAACTTACATGTCTTCTACAGAAATATCTTTCAAAATTTGGCAGTAATCAACATTCCAAACAGCTTGATCATCCCATACTTTTGAAGAAAGTAATATTGCACCTAGTACTATCCGTTTCCATGTATTTGGGACTATATCTATTTCTGCATAAGTTAAAAGCCTCTCTAAATAAACCTGCAGAAAACATAGAGTTATTAGACGAAAATATTTTAGCAATAAATCCTTGAACATACAGAACAAGTACATAACACATACATAAAATGAAACACAGCATGCATTTTAGAAGGTACTTTTTTCTTAAGAAGAAAAATATTCACTAACCCACAATAAAGTACAACAGACCCAGAAATTTGGAGGAAATAGGAAGCTAGTATTAAAAAAAAAAAAAAAAAAAAAAGGGGGGGGGGAGGTAACTATCAGGTTGAATAACAAAACAGAAAGAGAGTAAGCTTTTTGGTGGTAATGGTACTTAGGATAATGATACTATACCTTACTATAAAATGGTAAGGGATTAGTTAAAAGATAAACAGAGTTAGAAAAATCATTATATACATCATACAGTAAAATATCAGTATAATAAATTTCATTAGACTGCAGATCAAATTTGTAACAATAAAAAATTTGTTCAAGTGAAATTTCATTAAAACTGAATTTGTACTAATATAATATTTAATAGAAATATTTTATTTGTAAATTTGAAATGTTCATCATAGTGAAGCCTGTAGCGACTATGCCACTCCATTGTATGTTCACCAAAAGAAAGTTTATGCACCATTTATGGGCGACCAATGGCTGGGAGTACTTCAACTTGCAATCAAAAATGCTGCTCCCACATACCAGAAGCAAAATTCAAAATTTTTGCCGCACTTTCGGTTTCTTTGCCATATGCTAATTTTCAATGACATGTATGCACACTGGGTGCTGTCATCACTAACAGAACCGTGCTAGCAGATGAATTGTAGCAGTTCAGCAGTTAGCAACTGAGAGCAGTGATGTGTGCTCCTTCAGTCAGTCAGTCAGCCAACATGCCAGCCATGTTCATGCTATGGTTCTAATGGCGTGTCTGGTACCTGTTCTTGTCGCAATCTTCCAGAAAGTTTCTTCTATGGAGTTTTCCAGATTATGAGAAAGGAAGTTTCATCACTGTCCAGCATCGGGATAAAACACATCCGGCTGCATAGGTATCTCATGAATCTAAAGTTCTTTGTGTTCAATTGTTGCGTTCCATCTTATGTTTTCCCAAGTTAAAAATGTTAACAATAAAATTCAGTTGTGCTTGCTAAAACTTGTCATCCTTTTTTGGAGTTGAGAAGAGATAAAAATACGATAATTTTTTCCATCCCCATCATTGGTATTCTCTTCAAGCTCGTTATAACAAGATTTTACTGTAATTATATTGCATAAAATATACGTATTAAATATAAATCTCTACTTATTATAAAAGAAGGTGTCTGTGTGTGTGTGTGTCTGTCTGCAGCGTTACGGACAAACGGCTACACCTAGAAACACCAAATTTGGTATTCGGGAAGATGTAAATATGTAGTTGTGCACCTCGAAGCGATTTTTTCAAAATTCGACCTAGATTTTTTTTTATTTTATGTTTTATGCGATTTTTGGCATTTTTTCTCACCTAATTCGTAATAACGGCGGAAATTACGCTCGCAGCAAAACGGCATTTGTATCATCGGATAGAGGAGAAAATTTTCTTTTAAAAATAGTTTGTTCTGAATACTTAACCTGATTTACCGATTTTTAGGAATTTTTTTACTAAACATCAGCTTCACGATTTTTTTTCGTAAAATAATTTTAAAACTGTCGCATCTTGAATTCTATCCGTCATAACTTTTAGATATTTTGACAAATCGTGAAACATTCTTTTCTTCCTCTTTTAAAATAAAAACGAAAAAATTATGTAAATTAGATGATTTTTTACGAATTTTAATGCAGCCTAATGTTTAGAATTTAATAGCATCAACGCGATCTTACGCCATTCATTACATTGCGATCACGGCACGAGAATTTATGTTCGGTTGTTGCCACAGAAAGGATTAGAAAAAAGGGTTTTTTCAACCAATCGAGTTTTTAAATGGGATATCAGAATTTAAATTCGCAAGTGAGGATCTATGACGTCAAATGCTTTAAGATACCTAAAAATTACGCCATAATTTTAACTCATTTATTCCAGCTCTATTTTCAACACAGGGAGACGATATTTTGATTAAAATTTACTGTAGAAATAAACTAAGAAATTCACGATTATTATTATTAGAAGTGGTATTTTAATCCGGTGCTTATTTAAAAATTGAAATGTTTTCACGGCGCTGAAAATGTTCATTTTAAAAGTTACAAAGTTCGTTTCAAAGCGCGATATATTAAAATTTTTCTATTTATTATTTTTATTTTTGGCATTTAATTTAGCGCAGGCGTTGCCTAACATAAGCATGCAGGTTGCGAGTATAGTTTTATTTTAACGTTGAATTACGTTCCTCCATAAAGGTCACGCAAAGTTTTAATGATACCGTTTGAAAACAATTATGCGAAATATCGAAAGTAACTCCGAAATTAATCTACCGGGGTATCCTTTACGGCAGTCAAACAGTGACGTCATAAATTTAAAAAAAATGTGCGAAATTTGTAAACTCTGCAACTCTAACGCCCTGTCACAATTAAAATGGGAATAAGTAGCTCCTCGAGATTACACAGTTTGATGTTTTTCAGGAGACAGGACTATGGAGGATATAAAATATATCGCTATTGGATATTTAAAATGGCACCCCTTGGATATTTTCTCCCCACAGTAAGATGAAATGGTTTACGGCGCTAAATATGCCAATCTTATAAAACTATGTATAAATTAAATATATATGGAGAGTTTCCTTAATGGCAACCATTATGTGAAATGATTATTATTTATGCTAATGCGTAAATTGCAAAGAATCGCCACAGAATCAAAAGATCCCATTGAGGCCAAATAATCGAAGCTGTTTCTTTTAAGGGAGCCTTGAAGAGGGAGAAGCGAGTATAGATAGTATTAATGTACGTAATAGGTAGTATTATTAGATTTGTAAAGATAGTATGAATAAATCGCAATGTACCACGTTAATAAATATTTCATGAAATTAAAAGTGTTTATCCTTTTTCAACGGTTGTCTTACAACCAACTAAACGAAAAGTAATTCTAATTAGCGTTAATATATCCCGCAGTAATTTCAACAGTAGAGATTACTTGAACTTTTTTAAAAATGAAATTCTGTTTTGTCACATGCAGATATGATTTTAGTAGTAAAATATTCCCTTCTTCCCGTATGAAGAGCCGGTGCGCAGCTATTTTAAAAACATCTCTTGAAAATAGCATAAATGAATTCAGAAGACCTCAAAACGTGTAAATACACCAAAATCTCGAAGTCGAATTTTTTTCATGATTGCAATACTTTCCTTATATGGTACATTTTCGGAAAGAAATAAATGGTGCTCCATTTCATGTAGTGTCTTAGGTATTTAATGCTACAACTTGAGCCTAAAAAACAGTATGATGTAGAAATAAGACATTTTGAAAGCCAGGAGTTCTCTGCAAACCATTAAGCTTTCCACTTTTTTGATAGTGAATGACACTGACGTAGTTTTTTGAGTCATTATACTGCAATGATCAGGTTAGTACTCATGACACAAACTTTACATTAAGAGTCAAATAATTTTGCTCTTTTTTTTTTTTTAATTCCACATCACGAATAATTTCGAATTACACATGTAAGGAAAATTTTCATTTCCTACCGTGCGAAGAACGGGCACGCAGCTAGTATATAATAAAAGAAAACAATACGCAGAACAAGCAGCCACCCCATGTGTCCTTGTCATGAAAATGCCTATAAAAAATAAATAAAATTTAACATAAAATATTACAACTAAGCCAGAGGGCTGTTGGACAGCCGCCATCTTAGATTCATTAAGTCCCATGTTAACCTATGGGTGTTAACGGGTACGACGTTGCCTCTTGCTCCGTCTGTCCCTAGAAATCTCAAATCACAAAGGGATCGTGATGGACGCAGGCTGGACTCTCATGGCATAGACACACATTTTTATTCTAGGTTAAGATAACTATTTACATTCATATTTACAAAAAATCAGGGTAGTTCTCAATCAGTTATCTAGCAGCTGTCTTAGTTGTCTTGCCTCCTCGAGCTCTTATAGGTCTCTGCTCTCTCACCGGAAGACACACGCTCCCCTGGTCGCATCATACTTACGTCACTTTGCATTGATAGGTAGCGGCTGGGCCGCAACAACCTCTGGCCCCGGAAAGATGACGTCGATGTCTCGTCCGGTTGGATCTCCAATGTATAGAGGTGCTGGACTGCTCTCTTGATGACAGTCCCATTGGGAAGCTTTAACGAGCAGGCTCTCACCTTCCCATCTCGTCCTTCATGCAACTGCTCCACCTTGGCCATTTTCCACAGTAGTCTCGGCTGCTTGTCTTCGTGTACCAGGACTATAGAACCCTCCTGCACAGTAGAAGATCTGTCAGGTTTATTGACCGTGTGTGCAGATCGTAATTCCATAAGGTAAACTCGTAGCCACGCTCACCAAAGTCTTTTAACCATCAATTTTCTACTTTTGTATCATCTAATTAAGTTTTCCCTTGTCAATGGATCTGAAATATTTTTTGTTGGTGGTATAGTCAGCATCTTTCTGCCTATTAAAAATGGGCGGGAGTAAGTGCACTAGGCTCTTGGTGATCTTCATAAACATATGTAAGTGGTCGGGAATTGACAATTGCTTCGGTTTCTAATAAAACAGCCTCTAGTTCTTCAAAAGAAAGAGAAGCTCTTCCTAACATTTTCTTCAAGCAGGATTTCACTGACTGGACAAGGCGCTCCCAAAAGCCGCCCCACCATGCCGCTCTTTCAATTATGTATTTCCAAGTTATGCCTTTTCTCCCGAAATATTCTAAGACTTGCGTATCCTTTATTGAACTCCATATTTTTTTCAAATCTGTGTCGGCTCTTTTGAATACTTTTGTGTTATCCATGTACACTGTGGAACATAATCCGCGATGGGATAAGAATTTTCTGAATGTCAAAAGAAAGCTCTTTGTGGATAAATCATGTAATAATTCCAAATGAATTGCACGTGTCACGGCGCAAGTAAATAAGACAATGTATGCTTTTTCTTTGTTCTTCGTATACAAAAGGTCCGGCGAAATCAATCCCGACCTTTTCAAAGGGACAAGTTTTAGTAACTATCTGGTGGTAAAGATGCAGTCTCTTGACATAAAGGTTTTGATTTGTACCTTTGACAAACAGTACAACGTCCAAGAATATTTTTTACTATTTGTCTGCCTTTTAACAACCAGTATTGTTCTCTGATCTGCGAAAGAGTTCCAGCAATCCCTGCATGTCCTGTTTTTTTGTGGTTCTGTTTGGTTATTAGTTCTGCCAAATAAGTATTTTTCGGGATCAAAATTGGATATTTTTCGGCAAAACTTTCGGCATGGTGCAATCTGCCGCCAACTCTCAAGATCTCTTCTTCATCTATAAATAGATTGAAAGGGTGAATTGTTCAATTGTTAGGTAGAGGTCTCTTTTCTCGCAGGGCTTTCAATTCTTCATAAAAATGTTCTTCCTGAGTTGCTTTAATCCAATAAATTTCAGCACATTTCAACTCTTCGTATGTTAATGGACCAGTTTGTTTTTCTCTATTTTTAACGTTGTTCAAAAATCTTCTAATCCACGCAGTAACTCTAACAAGCCTATCTAACGTACTAAATTTCTCTGGGGAAAACAATGTTTTCAATTTATTTTTCTCAATAGCTTGTAGTGCCTTTTCCCCTCGTTTCATCTCGGTTAAAACTTCTGGTTCTTTATGGCTCGAAGGCATTTTGGGCCAATTCTTCTCTGTTTCTGTCAACCATCTTGGTCCACACCACCATTTGTTCTTCTCCTTTAAGGCTTTAACACTCAGACCTCTGGTTTGGTAGTCTGCTGGGCTTTCTTTTGTTGGGCAATACTTCCACTATGCTGGATCCGAAATTGTTCTTATTTCTCTTACTCTATTTTTGACAAACAGTTTCCATTTCTCTGGTGGTGCTTTCACCCAATGCAACACTATGTTAGAGTCTGACCAGAAATACGATGTAGTACGAATTTGTCGGCTAAGATTGTTTTGAACTTTTCTTGATAATCTTGCACCAATGAGTGCAGCCATAAGCTCTAATCTTGGTAGAGTCAAACGTTTCAGCGGTGTGACCTGAGATTTTGAACACACTAATCTGGCTTGCACCTCAGCTTTTCTTTCATACCTGATGTACAATACCGCACTATACGCTTTTTCACAGGCGTCAACAAAACAATGGAGCTGGCAGTCGGCGATTTTTCTTTTTTCACCGATTCCAAAATAATACCTGGGAATATCGATTTTCTGTATTCCTGGAGCTTATTATTTCAAATTATTCCATTCTGTGAGAAATTCAGCTGGTAAGTTCTCATCCCACTGAAGACCTTCTTTCCAAATCTTTTGCAATAGGATTCTTGCTCTAATTGTAAATGGACTCACTAATCCTAAAGGATCGTATAATCGACTTATCACTTTCAGGACTTCTCTTTTCGTGGCTTCGTTATTGATTACTTCCTGTTCAAACTTTGATGCTTCAATATGTAAAACATCATCTTCTTCATTCCAAATATAGCCTAATACATTTAACTACGGGATTCGATGAATGGGTTTTACTTCTGTCCCAGATTTCTTGCACATCACAATCATTTGTTGACCATTTTCTCATGTTGAAGCTCCCTTCATTTAGTATTTTCCTGATATTCTCAGCTTTCTCAATAACTTCGTCTCTTGTGTCATCACCGGCAATGAGGTCGTCCACATACAAGCAGTTCTTCAAAACAAAACATTCTTCTGGATAACGCGATTCATACTTCTCAACATGAAATTTTATGGTTGCGTTTAGCAAAAACGGACTTGCTGTTGCTCCAAAAATCACCTGTGTCATTCTCAACGTCTTTAATTCCTCAGAATGCCTACCCTTCCAGAGAAACTTTACAACTTCTCTATCTGCCTCGCAAAGAATTTCGCAAAGAGATTTCGTGAAACACGGCTTCTATATCTGCTGTGATTCCAATTTTGTTCTGTCGGAAATTCAATAACAGTTCCAAAATATCCGGGCACAAATTACAGCCTGGTTCTAAACAGTCATTCAATGACAAACACCCTTCCGCACGTGAAGATGCATCAAAAACGACGCATACTTTGGTGGTGTCTTTATTTTCGCGAATTATGGCCTGATGAGGCAAAAAATATTCTTTTCCCTCTCCCTTATATTCAGTTTCTTCTGATATCCTTTCCTTCAGATGTTTTTCTATCACTTCTTCATAGTGATCATGAAGTTGGGGGTTCCTTTTAAATCTATGCCAAAGCGACTGAAAACGATTTTTTGCAACTTCGTAATTATTACTTAATTCGTTTGCGTTTTCTTTCCAGTGTAGGCTAACTGTATATCTATTATTTTCAAATCTTATAGACTCCTGAAATTTCCTATAAACCTCATCTACGCACTCGTGTTTCTTATCTGATTCATTTTCGATTCCCAAAACATCCAATTCCCACAACTTTTTTAGAGATTCGGATACTGACTCATCTTCGGGTTTATCTTTGATTTGTACTGCATTTTGCATAATACTAAGAGCCACTGAAGAAATTTCAGTGCTTTCCGTTCCACTTATTGTCCAACCCAACTTTGTTTCTACTGCAACCAAAGATTCTGGTATTCTATTTACAGTCCCTGTTACGATTTTCCAGTAATTGTCTAATCTTATTAAAAGCAAAAACTCTTCTCCTCTATTCTTAACGTACCCAGTATCAGATAATTTAATTCCCTTTTCATCACATAATTTAGCAATATTTATTCCTGGTATGTCAGTAGCCGTGCCACTAATCAGCTCCGTTTCAAAAGCCTCCATGTTTATCTTTATTCTACGATCAAATGGACTAATCAAAGTGAACCCCACCTCATTGCTAATTTCAGTCTGCAGTTTATCGTTACCAAAAGTGAAAATACTAATCATTTTGCGAGTCTATAACTGGGAGATTCATTTCTTGAGAAATACTTCTTTTAATGAAAGTGCATTCTGCACCTATATCAAATAAAATCCTTATCTCGCGCCTCTCTTCATTGTTTTTTATTTCTGCTCTGGCAGTCTGCAAAACCACATGGTTTTCAGTGTTTACATAATTCACTGACGCCTCTATTTCAGAGGGCTCACTAGACGAAGAACTCTTACTTCCCTTCATGTTATCTTCCCCTTTTGTAGCGTTACTGTCTCTGTAGCAGATTAATGTGTTATGTTGGCGTTTACAATTTGAGCAATTAATAATATTTTTTATTGCATTGACTCCCCAGGTGTCCTCTTTCCAAACACATGAAACAACACCCACTCTTTTTTAATGATTGAATCTTTCCAGCCACACTCATTCCACAACTGCTGGAACTGTGTTTACCAGTACTGCAAAATAAACACTTCTCTCCCAACACACTCAAAGCCGTAGCGCTTGGGAGTGACTCATTTTTTTTATTTTTCGTTTTGTTTTTGAAATTCCTCTCTCTGATAAGAGCTACGAACCATCTGCAGTTTCTCCCTAGCAGACATCATAACTGAATCCGTTTGAATTTCGTTTTCCCCTACTTGTCGAAACAAGAACATTCTTTCCCGTGTTTCAATTTCTTTTTTGAGGAATTTTATTAATTTTGCGACATCCCAAGAATCATCTTTTTCGTAATGATGATTGTTAAAATCTAATGCTATTGAATCGGGATTAATTTCAAAAGTAAAGGGAAAAGTATATTTCTATTTGGTTGCATAGTTCACGTAGGAGTATTAATTGAAAGGTGGATTTAACGGGTTTTTAATTTAGCAGTCGGTTAACGTGGGCTCTAACGAGAATTTCCCCTTTACCATATCTATCTTTAAGTATATTCACTGCCTTGGTATAATTCTTATCAGACACCACCAAACCTTCGATGCTTTTTAAAGCACGGCCCGTAAGAAATGCTTTCAGGCAATTATATTTATCTACATTTGATAAACTCGTGTTGTTATGTATCGCGCTCTCAAATTGTGCCCAGAATTCCTGAAAAAGCTCCAAATCTCCGTCAAAGGGTTCAATTCTTAGCTTAGGTAGCAACACTCTAGGGCCTTCACTGATATCTGACCTCATTGCTAAAACAGAATCATGACTATTAAGGCTCCCATTTTCGTTAGATGGAGCAAGTGTTTTGCTGAATAATTTCTCTTTGTGTTCTCTGAAATATTTTTTTTACTTTCGTTTTTACACTTGTTATGCGATCTCTATATTCTTGATTTGTTTCTACTTCTATTTCTAAATCTTTAATTTCATGCGTTAAATTTTCCATTTCCAAATCTAATTGAAAGATTAATTAAGCTTTCTCTTCCAGTTTATCCTTATATTCTTCTAATTCTCCCTTATTAACCGGATCATTTTGCAAAAGTTCTATAATTTTGTTCATAGATTTTGTTGCAGATTGTTTTAATGTTTTACGTTTTGTTTTTGCTCTTTCAAGAGCTTCTTTCGTTTTTCCATCCATTTCAATATGTCAATAATAACAATTTAATCACTGAATATTAAAATCAATACACTTCGATAAAACTTCTTAAACACTTCAATAAAACTTCTCAAATCAGTATTCAAATTATCATAATAATCATATCAATATTTATTTCCTACCATCGTCCCGCCGAGGGTACCATGTTAACGGGTGCGATGTTGCCTCTTGTTCAGTCTGTACCTAGAAATCTCAAATCACAAGGGGTTCGTGATGGACGCAGGCTGGACTCTCATGGCATAGACACACATTTTTATTTTAGGTTAAGATAACTATTTACATTCATATTTACAAAAAATCAGGGTAGTTCTCATGCAATCAGTTATCTAGCAGCTCTCTTAGTGATCTTGCCTCCTCGAGCTCTCATAGCTCTCTGCTCTCTCACCGGAAGCCACACACTCCCCTTGTCGCGTCATATGTCACTTGGCGTTGATGGGTAGGGGCTGGGCCGCAACAATGGGGAAATTTTTCTCCTTCTTCAACAGGATATTTTTTAATATTTTAATAAAAAAATTACTGTAGGTTATTCAGCAGACAATTGTCTATGAAGGAATCTTTCTGTTTTCAGAAAATCTTATAAGAACATAGTTAAATTTCAGTTAAAATTTTGAAAATTCAGCCAATCACAGATATAAATACCATATTTACCTGAGTAGAAGTTGACCCTCCACTTTCCTGATCAAGAAATTTGAATTTTAAAAATATATATATTTATTCAAAATCATCTGGGGAAAAAAAGAGTGCACTAAACATACAATAATAAAGAAACATTACATTCTTTTTAAATACATTTATTCAAATCATCCGAAAAAAATATTAAATATACAATAAAGACGATATACAAAAGTGCTATACAAAATGAAACAGATAATAATAATAATAACATGACACTACTGATAGCATAATATGGTAAAGTAGCAATTCAGTATTGGACTCGCCAAACAATTCACAAAATTCCTTCATCGTCTTTGGCTCATCATGATACACGTTTTCAATCTTTGTATTGCTACATTCTTTCTGGTATGGAAATCGACAGTAAACAATGTCACTGTGTTATGGAATGCGGGAAGACAACAATTGTCTTTCAAAAGGGTATTTTTGACTTCTGATTTTTTAAAAACATAAGGACACTCGCTTAAGTCGACCCCCCACTTTAATGTTCCCGTAAGTGCTAACGATCTAAGTTAAATTTAGAAGTGTCAACACCTGGAAACAAAAATTGTGTTAAGTAGTAGATGGCTACGATTGAAGGGTGTTTTGAAGATAAGGATAGCAACTGAGTTATAGGGAGACATCAACTTTTATTTATCATAACTTGACACAGAAATATATCACAGTTAGGGAATGCAATCCCGATCCCGTGGGAACAGGATCCTGCAGGATCCCGCACAAATATTTGCAGGACTAGTCCCACGGGATTGAAACTGAAAAGTAAATTATTTTTGTTACAATTTCACGCCTCTTTCCAGATCATCAGTTGGCCAAATATTTTTCTGTAAGATGAACATTCAGAACCAGTGATCTTGGCACTCATAACTATTGGCAGGTATGCACCGTATTCTCCCACCCCCCCCCACACACACATGCACCAGCTCCCATATTGTGATGGCTTACGTACTGGTATAACGCAGAGGTGCTTCAACGCTGAATATTGTATCTTTCTGGGACAGAACGCTTGACTTGTCCTCCCCCCTCCATTAACAATCCTATGGCTGCCCATGCTAGTGATATCTTTAAAAGGTGAAAGTCAGTTAAACACTTAAAAATATATGGCTCCTTCAGGGTTTCATACAAAGAAAGAAAACCTTTTGTTAAGCGCTTTTGTATTCTCTATCAAAATTAGATGAAGACTAGGAAGACGAGTGCTCTTTACATTGTCTTTTTAACATTCTTCTTTTTTAGCAACAAAGAAATAACTTAGTACATTATCATGAATATCATGACTATAATTTTCATATTTATGTAAGGTATTGTATTAATTGTCAAATAAGATAAAGTATTATTGTTAAAATTAAACTTCATTAGAGCTCACAATCTTACTTTTTCCTACTTTTCTGTGTAGAAATCAATTTTTAGTTGAATGAAATATTAATCCTGCGGGATTGCGGGATCAACAAATCTCAATCCCGAAAATCGAAAAACAGTGCGGGATTGCATTCCCTAATCACAGTCTATAAACTTCATAAGTACTGGCAAAAGGATTTTGAAGAACTCTTTAAAACTATTTAAATATCATCAATTCTAACTTGCTGCTTTACTTTGAAGAAAAACATACTGACCGGAAACTTTCAATCTTCAGAAAAAGAAGTAAAATTACGGTGAATATACAAAGTTCGATGTGACAGCAGGGTTTGTACTTAAAAAGAAACTCAAACTTCTACTTTACTTTAAAAGGTTAAAATAGAAACATTTAGTATTGATAAAAATGTACTGTCATTCAAAGATTAATTAAAAACATATTTGGATGGCTGTAAAAGAACTTATCTTAAACTAAAGAGCATTCTCGCTTGCTCGTACGGCTGCATCGCCACTACTTCCTGCTTACCCGCTGTTTCTGCGGTTTCTGCTATGCCTGCTTCTGCTGTCTGTCTGCTCCGATGACTGCGAAAGATCCTCCTTTTATTTATCTGCTTCGATGGCACATCTCATTACTGAGTTGTTCCCCAGCTGCTAGTTTGAACGGCATTTACCGGGCTTCTAAAGTGCACCAGTGATTGGGCGAACGGCTTTTAGCAGCTTCCTCCGGGCGATGCTTACTGCATCAACCAACCACTACACTCTCACAAGATGGCAGTTGTTTACGAACCGGAGATTGTACTGTGAGTCTTAAACAAACATTGACGCAAGTAAGAAGTTTTAAACAGCATTTAAATTTAATAAAAAATTATTCTCTTGAATTCATTTGACTTTTAAGTAATTTATTTACATTAGGGAATTTATTAAACTGACTTTAAGCTTATTTAGTTAAAATTCAAACACGGAAATACCTTAGTTATATAATTAAAAACATTAAAAGCCATTAAAATTTCCGTAAAATCTAAAAAACACGCACCATTTTAGCGCTTTCGGCGGTCAATCCACTGCCGTCTTCAGAACTGAGCTCGCCTGGCCCGCTCCCCGCTTCTTCATTAATTCCAACCACGACTCCTCTATTTGCACATGCGCCATGTCGTTGACAGCTCCCTCTTGTGTCATTATTTCCAACGCTTCCTGTTTCAAACCATAACTGTGGCTATTGTAATTAGCTATTTTCTTAACATTTATGAAATCTATATCTATATTTTCTTTAAGGCTAGGCGGGAAAGGGCTGTACTCTGTCTATTATATTTTATATCGTTTATGTGCTCTTTAATTCTGTCTTTAATTTTTCTTTTTGTAACACCGATGTAATATCCAGGAAGGTTGGATTCTCTATAAGTAAAATTTATTTTGTAGACACCTGCTGTTTCTAAAGGGTTTATTTTGTCTTTATCTGACCAAATTCTTTTAAAGATATTGCAATTAGGTTTAATTGGGATACGGAGGTTCATTTTACGGGCACAGTTGGAGAATTTTACAGCGAGACCGCAACAGTAGGGGATTGGATGAGTGTGATATATTTGACAGTGTGTTTCATAATTAAAAGCGTTGCTTCAATTCGTAAATCTTCTTTAGAAAATAAAATGAAAGTAACTGTAATGGAATTTAAAAACAAATCAACTCTCAATCAGTAGTCAACTACTCCTCAAAAACTACTTATAACTACAAAATCTCAATCCTACGTTCCCATATTAATAGAGCCGTAGAAATATGCTCCAACCAGAAACTACTAAAAAATGAACTACAGTTTATACAGCATCTTGCTCGCGAAGCCAATTATCCCAGCAATATTATTCCCCGTCTAATCAAAAATAGAAGAAAGAAACTAAACATCATCAACGACGCACAAAAAGAAAAACCCACCTTCACTCATCCAATCCCTTACTGTTGCGGTCTTGCTGTAAAATTCTCCAACCGTGCCCGTAAAATGAACCTCCGTATCCCGATTAAACCTCATTGCAATATTTTTAAAAGAATTCGCTTAGATAAAGACAAAGTAAACCCTCTAGAAACTGCAGGTATTTACAAAATAAATTTTACTTATAGAGAATCCACCCTTCCCGGATATTACATTGGTGTTACAAAAAGAAAAATTAAAGACAGAATTAAAGAACACATAAACGATATAAAATATAATAGACAGTACAGCCCTTTTCCACCTAGCCTTAAAGAAAATATAGATATAGATTTCATAAATGTTAAGAAAATAGCTAATTACAATAGCCACAGTTATGGTTTGAAACGGAAAGCGTTGGAAATAATGGCACAAGAGGGAGCTGTCAACGACATGGCGCATGTGCAAAAACAGGAGTCGTGGCTGGAATTAATGAAGAAGCAGGGAGCGAGCCAGGCGAGCCCAGTTCTGAAGACGGCAATGGATTGACTGCCGAAAGTGCTAAAATGGTGCGTGTTTTTTAGATTTTACAGAAATTTTAATGGCTTTTAATGTTTTTAATTATATGACTTTAAGCTATTAAAAACTTTATTTGAACCCTTTCGTTGCAGCCTTTAAAGATGGGTAATTTCATAATTCAGGTAAATAAACATAAGAGTTGGGAAATACATTGTTCACAAATAGCTATTATTGGGAACAACATTAATACTGTGGTTTTATTATACATAGAAAATAATCACCAATTTCGATCAAATCATCGCCATATTATCTGCGGATTATCTAAAGAAATATTTTTCTGCTACTTGAAAAAAAACCACCTGCAGATTATCTATCTCTGCGGATCATAAGCCGGAAATCACGGTAGGCTCCTCTGCATCAATACATCGGATCCAGTAAGTCTTCCAGCTCTCGAATGCATTGTGGTATGCCTTCTTCGGAATGTCCTTTAATGCCGCGGTACAAGCTCTTTTGATTCCGTCTACTGTCCCGAAATGCTTGCTTTTTATGGGTGTTTTGAGGTGTGGAAACAAAAAGAAGTTGGGGGGGGGGAGGGGGGCTAGGTCTGTGCTATACATTGGGGTGCCAATGATCCCCATGAACTGGGAGATCATTGGCATCCCTGCTTTAACCAAGTAGTCGAAGATGATAAAGACGGTGTGGGCTGGAACATTGTTGTGGTACAACCTCCAGTTGTCTGCGATGTCTGGCCAGACTAAACGAACACTGAACCGTCGGTCTGAGTTCAACAGTTCCCTCACTCGTGTCACATTGTCGGCTGAGGTGGTCGTGGATGGCTGTCTGGCACAGCCCTCGTCGTCGACCTCTTCCCGGCCTTTCAAAAAGGCCTTGTGCCACCGAAACACTTGCCGATCTGACAGGGCATCTTCTTTGTAAGCTGACTTGATCATAGAAACAGTCTCCGTCGCGGTCTTTCCAAGTTTCACGCAAAATTTGATCGCAAACCTGTTCTAACAAGCACTGCATTTTTACTTGTACAAGGTCATAAAACAATTCTCATGGATAGGCTCATCCTCACTCTCTGAATGCTCAGAGCACACTGAGCATTGGAACACTGTTTAGTGGACGTCACCCACTACCAGTTTTAACTGGTCCAATCGCCCTCTGACGTGCAGTCACTTCACAGTAAAATCACGGACATTACTTTCAGGACACACTTTGTATACGAATGACTTGTCAGGAATGCTGCATTGTAAAAACTGAACATTTTATTAACTTGCACATTAATTCTCAGTTTCACAGTTTACAAAATATTTATGAAATATCATAGATGACATTTTTCAAAATTGAAACAAATGTGTACAGAAAAATTCTTGCAAAACACTGACAAAGTTGAAAATTCCAAGATGGCAGACCTTGAATGATTAGTGTGGCCTAGACCAGAAGTGTTCCTGATAGTAGGCTTTCATAAGATTTTTCTTAATTAGATTTATCAAAAAGCAGAGAAAATGTATTAACCACCATTTTTAATATAGTGGAAGTGAATACTTCTTATGCATGTTATGGGGTGCATTGTGAAGCACAATACCTGCCGTGTCTCCTGATAACAGGTATTTAAAAAATATAATCTCACTTTTTTTCTTTAATATGAAACCAATTGCTTCACCCATTTTCTGATCAGACAATACTGTTCAGGATACTTTATTTGTCCGCAAACCAAGTGCTGCATTTCATATCATCTTTCTCTAATGGAATTAACCATAGTGTGTGAGTATGTGTGTGTGTGTGTGTGTGTGTGTGTGTGTGTGGGTGAGGGATACAAGTTAGCTTCAATGTCCGAAACCAATATCACGATTATTTTGCAAATATTAAATATCAATTTTATACTTTGTTACTGATATTTTTATTATTGCTTTTAACAATTTGAAGATACTCTGTTTCGTTTGATCTTAACTGTTACACATTGGCTGTTATTTTAAATCTGTAAAGTCAAACTTTTCATACAGAATAATGTCCGACATGAGTCTTGAAATTTCTCATCATATATTTTCGAGAGAATGTTGGGCACTTCTCTCAATCAGGATTCACATCATTGTAGCGAGACTAGCTTAATACTGTGTCCCCTTTTTTCTCTTATTTCAAAGTCATATGGAGTCACACTCTTTTGCTATCGATATTTAATGTCAATGACCATCTCTCCTCCATAACACATGCATGTGCGGTGTTCAAAAAAATCACACAAAAATATGCAGACTAATGTTATTAAAATTCATACTCACTTTATGCATTTGTGGTTGTGAAAATAGGCCATAAGACTAGATTAGTGAACATCAACAGACAATATTTTTTTTATTAACAAGCTTTGCCTATACCTAATGCATGCTACAGCAATTCACAGATAAGGCTATGTAGGATTGCTACAGGGTTGGCTACGTGGTTGGCTATCTGGGATTGCTACTATTGAGTTATAAACTCAAGGTATTAATTATTAAAGTATTAATTTAGATTATGATCCAACACTGAGAAGAAAGGGCACTACAAAAGAAATACAGTGGAGCATCATTTATACGACGCCGAAGGGACTATCGAAAACTGTCATATAAACGATAACGTCGTATAATCGATTTTCACATTTAAAACTAGAACTATTTTTTAAATTTATTTTAATGTTTATGGAGAAATAACTTCTAGGTATTCCTCTTCATCCTCGCTGTCACTCTGGGTTTCAGACTGGGAGTTCTGAATAAGCTCATCAATACTGCATATAGCTGACGTTACTATATCTTCATTGCAATCCACGTATTCATCAAAAGTTGTCTCTGCTCCGAGGAGATTCCAATCTTTATTTATTATTGTGTTATCATCATCCCTTATGTCATCAACCTGATTATTATTGGATTTTTTAGGTGCAAACCCCGCTTTTATGAAACAATTTTTTATTGTTGTCTTTGTTACCCGAGACCAAGCCAACAAAATCATATTCACTGCATGGAGAACACTTATTTTCTTGGGATTAGGCTCTTCAATGCTCTGAATAGCGAGCTGAACTAACTGTTTTCTACAATGCATTTTTAAATTCTTAATCAAGCCCAAATCACATGGCTGAAGCACACTTGTGCAGTTTGCAGGAAAGAAGATAACTTTTATATTTTCCAAAAAATCAGTATCCGGTGGGTGTGCTGTACATTGGTCAATGAATAGCAAAATTCACAGGCTCAAGTTTTTTCAGCCATCTAGTAAAAATTTCGGCCATCATCCAAGCCTTCTTATTGGCATTATAATCCAGTGTTAGCGTTTTGATGTTCTTTAGATATCTTGGATTTTTAGATTTTCCTACCACCAATGGAGTGATCTTTTCACTTCCTGTCACTGTTTACAAAAAAGTAGCCCAGTAAAGTGATCTTTACTCTTTTTTCATCCTTTATATTTTTCGCCTTTATAAGCTAAAGTCTGATTCGGCATCAGATGATAAAATAGACCTGTCTCGTCAGCATTAAAAATGCCTTTAGGTTCGTATTCACATATTATGCCTGGAAGAATTTTGTGCCATTCTGCGACAGAATCAGCCGGAACATCTCTTGATTCACCACTTACAACTTGACACATGATCGCGTGGCGCGCTTTGAATTTCTGCAACCATCCTTCTGTAAAGCCGCAGTCTGCCAGATTCATTTTCTTTAGCTTTTTCCATCAACATTGGACCACTTACTGGAATGTTCGATGCACGACACTGATTAACCCTTTAACGTGCAGTGATCCCGCTCTGGGAACACCAAACTCCAACGCTTTGACTGTTGCCAGTCAAGATGAATAGATTTGATTTCTATGAAAATAGTTATAAGTGACATAGCTCCACGAGAATCCTTTACTTTTTAGCACTTCATTTCCCGTAAAAAATTGTCACGATTATTTTTAACAGCACTGACATCTGCTGAAAAATGGAAGAAGGCGAGAAGAGCCGGATAGATTGCCCAATGCTGAAAAAAGGGCAGCTGTTGCCATCACTCGACTTAACTACCAGCAAGATGGCAGACTATCGAAACGTTCATCGCGTGCCACAGATCTAGAGACCCTTTTTTGACGACAGCTGGCTGTGCTAGCACAGCCAGCTGTCGTCAAAATTTTCGAAAATTTTCAAGGGTATTATGTATGTTAGCACAGTGATATCAAATAATCATGTTTTCATGTTAAATGAAGTCAGAGGTCTCCCAATATGGAATTAATGATAAAAATTACATATTAGGTATATAAGTTATTATACATCTGTTAATAACAAATACACAATACCAAAAGAATCTGGTGCTTTAATATCACTAATTAACCATACAATATGTGGCATCTTAAAAAGTGATGAGCTTGGCAGCCAATCAGATTAATCCTATTGATGTTTCTAGTTGCGTCTTTTCCATTGGCTTATTTACTTCAGATTGAGGAAAATCCTCTGCGGAAACACACGATCAGTTGGGTGAGCCAACCGGATTCCATTTATTTATAAACAGAGCGCAGAATGACCAAGGATGACACAGTTTTTATCATACGAAAGTACTTTAATTAAAACCAGATTGAAGAAAATCTGATTGAAATTCGCAGAAGTTATAAAAATATCAAAATTCGTGGAAGTCTGCTAATCAGCTATTTAGAATTAGCGGATTTCTGCTAATTCGCGGAAAAATCACATGCCTGATTCTTTCAAAATTTCAATTTTTTCTTTTAATGAGATAGATTTGCATTTTCCAGACATCCTGAAAGAGCTGTGGCTGAAACAGTCTGTAAAGCGATGAATGCAAAAATAAAAAGAGTACGATCCGTTCTGTAGCATTCTGCGTACGCATGTCAAGGTCTTAGACGTTCCCGCTGTTTCACCAACACGAAATTTCCTTCCCCTGTGCCCCCCTCCCATATCGCAAAAGTTGTCTGTACATTACTTAGAATTAAAAAATTTTAGAAACACCTGAAAACACAAATCAACGGCTGGAAAAAAAAAAAAATCTGCATGCTCTTCAAATACACAAAAATAAACATGTTCAAACTAGAGCAAAACGACATATCACCGATTTTGTGCATCGTATAAACGATTTATTTTTACATTGTAACAAATAGGAATGAATTGGGACCCTAAAACTAAAACGTCACATAAATGTAAACGTCATATAAATATAAACGTCGTATAAATGATGCTCCACTGTAGTTTAAAAACAGTTCCTATTCTAGAAGGAGTCCTGGAACTGTGAAAAGTTCCCACATTTGGAATTTTTTTTTTAGAAATGAATCTCGAGGCTTATAAAATTTGTATGACTAAAGACGTGTGCTTCATGCACCTAATCTGAAATCCACCACTGAGCTTGCATCAAGAGTTCTTGAACTGTCGCATCATTGAATTTGAGTTCAAAAAGAATTCATAAGCTACATCTGAGTAATTTTTTTACTCAAGTGAAAGAATTAATCAGCTTATCCAAGTTATCTTTTCACACGAGTAAAAAGAATCGATCAGCTTTATCCAAATTATTTGCTTACTTCAAAAAGATCAGCTTCATTTGAGTTCTTTTTTTTACTCAAGTAAAAAGAATTGTTCAGCTATCATTTGAGTTACTTTTGAAAAGTGTAGTGGATCATTAAAAATCTAGACTGTGTATAAGGATAAGATGAATTATCTCTTGAATCAGAGGATATAGATGTTTGTCCAGATCTCTGGATCTGGGTTATTCACAGCTGTCTTTAAATTAGTGCATAACTTCTCCTGTTTTAGTGTGCATTGCATGCTCAAAGTACAGTTGAAAAAGTAAGGTATCAAGTACGCCACATGATAAAGGGATTTTCACTTAACTTTAAAAAAAAAAAACTGTCAAGTGAAACATACATTTTGCAGTGCATAAACACTGCTGGGTAATATGATTTTAACACTTAACATTATAAATAAAATATGCACTGAAAATGAACTCTTGAGAGGAAAATTGAACATTATATGCAGCAAATAAATTAACAAAATCACACAATTTAATATCCAGCAATAGAGCAATATGCAATACCAAAAAGCATAATTAAACAATCTTTATCAAAATTTCTTACAAGTGTAATTATGGCACATTCAGCAGTAAGCTGGGCTGCATTAAACAATGTTCGAACAAATCTATAGATACTACGGTGATCTGGGTCCTTTTGATCACATTCATCCAAAACTTTATCCTTCTGAAAAAAGTAAAAGCATTTTTCAAATTAATAAAAACATGAAATAAAACATTTATAATATGAAAAATTAAATTTTCATAGCTACCATATATAATAATGAACTATTCTTAATAACCTTTCATGAATTAAGATACTTTAAATACCTAGTATTCTTAAAATAATTGAAACTTCATTAAAAAAAAAAAAAAAAACACATAAAAGGACTTAACACACCATACACTAGGCTGGCCCAAAAATTTCTTTCAGACATTGTCCTCGTCACCTTCTACTTTCTCAATGGTGAATAATAACCTATTGCTCAATTTTCAACTCTTGTATCTCCACTGGAAGTCGATGCCCAAGAGTTATGAAAAGATCAAATTCAATTTTAAACAGAAAATGCAAAACAAAAGGAATTTATTTTTTATTTTTTAAATTATCCTTTGTAAAAACTTATACTAATAACAAATGCTTTAGTGTGGTATAATCTAGCCGTAACTGCTAATTATTGTTTGTAACTAACCACTTTGCTAATAGTTACACTTATAGATTTGAGTACCTTAGTCCTCCAGAAATATATTTCCACCACTCTTCCAGAGCCATCTTCAGTCCTGTTCATTCCTCGGTGGGAATGGCATTGTTGTCTGCTCCTCCTCCTTCTCCACGGATCTACTGCCGTATGATGTCATTCCAGATTTCATCGATGTTAGCGTGCGTCATATCGTTAATGCTGTCCTCTGTTGTTACTATTTCTAATGATTCGCGGAGATATGCGTATGATTTGTTATTGAAGTTAGCTATTTTTTGGATTCCCTCAAAGTCTATTGTAATAGGTTTATTTAAAGTAAAGCGGGATAAAGTGGTGCATTGTTTGTTAAATTTAATATCGGTAATGTGTTCAGTTTTGCAGTCTTATGCAAAATTATGCCAGTTATTTTCCTTTTTGTTACTCCAATATAGAATCCAGTTTTATCAGTTTCGTTATGTGTTAAATTAATTTTATAAATTCCTGCAGTTTCGGTAGGGTTAATTTTGTCTTTTTCTGATCTTACGCGCTTGAAAATGGATTGGTTTGGCTTAATAGGGATCCGGATATTTTTCTTTATTGTAGAGTGTGAAATTTTGTTAGCTATACCTATACAGAATGGAATAGCGGTCGTGAATTTTAATTTTGGTTTTTGCCTATTGTTAATTGTATTTAGCTTCTTTTTCGTTCTTTAACCAGTTTATTGAAAATGTGGCACAGATAATTTACTTCATGACATTGCTTTTGGATAAATTGGGAGTTTGTTATATAAAAGATTTTCATTAGAACAGACTATTAATGTGCGATTGATATATGATCTAATCGCTGCAATTTTATAATTGAAAGAAGTATTTGATTTAAAATTGACTATTGCAGCATTACTTGAGAGTTTACAATGCACTGCTTTATTCCGCCTCGCTTTAAATAAATTTATTACAATAGACTTCGAGGGAATCCAAAAAATGGCTAATTTCAATAACAAATCATATACATATCTCCGCAAATCATTAGAAATAGTAACAACAGAGGGCAGCATTAACGCTATGACGCACACAAACATCGACGAAATCTGGAATGACGTCATACGGCAGAAGATCTGTAAAGGAGGAGGAGCAGACAACAACGCCATTCCCACCAAGGAATGAACAGAACTGAAGATGGCTGTGGAAGAGCGGCGGAAATATATTTCTGGAGGACTAAGGTACTCAAATCTATAAGTGTAACTGTGAAATTTCCTCCGTATTTCCTAGGGATGGACGCGAGAATTCTCGCATTGTCTCGCGTTGTCCCGCGAGACGAGACAGGCATTTTTTTTGCGAGACGAGAAAGAAAATATTTTGCGGGACGAGACGCGAGACGAGACAGAGTCTTGTCTCGCGCGAGAATTCTCGCATTTTCTTCCGTCTCACATAAATACAATCTGAAAAGCAACAATTTGCCTGAAGCCTCTACCGTTTAACTTGCGTCTCCTTCGTTTTCGGTCCTGGTATACTATCAGCACTCTACAATACGCACAAACACGTAACATTTAAAATTAGAACAGACGAGAGATATACAAAACACACAAAGGAGAGGATAAAGAAAGAGGTGGAAAAAAAAAGAAAACAGAGAAGAGTTGAAAGAAAAATAATAAGTAAATAGGAAAGGCGGTACGATATGTTCAAATCTGACCACTTTTAGACGGGGCCCAGGGCATTAAGTTTGGGGCCCCCCTTACTGCCCCCTTTTTTACGCATTAAGCCCCTTTACTGAGCCTACCTTTTTTAAGCATTTTAACCCAGTTTTGACCGCTGTTGTACTCGAAAATTGCATTAACTGTAGTTTAGTATTTAAGTTAACTGTAGTTTTTGTACTTTAATCAAATCGTATTTATCATCCCAAAAAAATATCTCTAACTTGATCTAGTGATAGATAATTAGGTAATACCTATATTATAGAGGAAATAAAGTTTTTTCCCCACAATTACTATTTCAGTACATATGAATTTATAATTTAGATAATCGGGATATATATGGGCCCCCTTTTTCTTCAGGGGCACCGGACTACCGCCCCCCCTTGCCCCTGTGATAATCGGGTTTCGGGTATATCAGAGGGAGATTAGAAGTAGAGAAACTTGCATTCGCATTGATGCTTAGTCTGAGTAGGTTGAAATATGGTTGAATATCCTTGGTTGAAATATCTTTGCACCGATATTATCCTCAAACTTTCCCGCACGTTGTGGCGCGCGTAGGGGTATATATTAATATCGGACGGAAAGAAATGTAAGCAAATTTTTTAAACTATTTCTCTTTTCGATTATATTATCATGTTTTCCCTTCCTTGGCTTGTAAAACTTCAGAGTGTGACACATTTTCGTGTAAAAATCTCTCTATTCTAAAAAAAAGTAAAGGCCGCTGTCGCCGCCGCTGTCAAAAGCTTGTCAGCGTATCTCCTCCTAAACCGTGGGGATTTGAGTTTCGACTAAGGTGCCCACAGATTCGAAAAATTCCAAGGAACCTGTTAAGCTGATTTAAATTTCGAAAATCAAATTATTTTAGAAGATATTAATAAAAAACTGAAAAAATAAACCGAATGGTTGCCAGATTTGGCATAAAATCATTCATTCCTTTGCAACAAAGTGTTTCCAAGTATCTAGAATCGCGTGAAATTTACAAACATGAGTTAGAATTACGCCCATTGTATGCCAAAATAAAAACTATATGAAATAAGTAACTCAAAATGTGTTAAACAAAGTTGACAATTTTCAAATAGTAAGTTCGCTTAGACAACGGGAGTTTAGAATTAGCGATTATTCCTTTTTCCAAAACAGAATAACTAATATCTTGAAAATGAAAAATAATTAAAATGCAGATTATTTTAAAGCTGGTTCTCGTCCAGCTGGATTATTTGCTGCCAGTAGAAATATTTGGCGGCATTAACTATGTCATTATAGCAGTTACAGTACACTTTGGATATTTGCTAGTGCGACGAGATGGTATAATTCGTGGTGCTAAGTACGCTAATCTGCAAACGATTATGTAAATGAAAGTATGGATAATGGTTTTCCGGTAACCTTACATGAACAGTAATTATAGGTTGTGAGCATGTGTAAATCGCCAAATAATGAAAAGTCACCATTGGTGGCAAGCTATCCTATCTGTTCAGTAGCTTTTATTAACTTTACATGTACGCAAGTCGCGAAATAATGAAAAATCGAAATGGGTGGCAAATACGAAGGGTGTCCAATAGGTTTTACATTATTAAAAATACAGCTGAAACAGATGTTCTGATTTTATTATGCTTTAGCTCCTAATTAATATAACTTTTGAATGGCAACATTGAAAATCATTGTGTTTCTGAAGAGTGCAAATAATTTTTCCAGCGATTATAAGCAGAGTCCGCACTCCAGGTGTAGTATAGCTCAGGACCCATACAACACGGATTCCCATAACAAAATATCTTCCGTGTTATGAGGGGGAGGGGTTCTACTGTAGTGTGAAGTTTAAATTTTTATGTACCAATGAACATGCAAGAACCAAGCAATGCGTAGCTCAGTAACATTCTATCTGATCCAATCTTCGGGTTTTGTCTGTTAAATTATGTCTTTTTTACGAATAAGCCTGATTAGGGGCCGAATGCCTCATACGAAAAGCGAGCGTAGCGAGTCTGGGGGCCTTGGCCCCTAGTGATACAAAAAAAAAAAAAAAAATCACTTCACCAAAAGCTATAGAGGCAATGGGGCTACTGTGCACACTGTGTACTTAAAAATCAGGCCACTGATCTTGAAAAATTATCGGAGTGTCAACTTTCAATAGAGATAAATACAAAATACACGAATGTACCTCTGTTTGCGCCCTTTCGGATGCCCACTCCTTTACATTTTTTATTCCCCCCCCCCCCACACACACACACACACATGCACACTCACATTCATTTGAAAAAATAAACCCATTTAATGTTGTGCGGTTTTTTCAGGTGCGTTTTTCTCCTTCCACTGCTTTTTCACTGGTTCTTCAAAAACTGTACTATGTACTTTTATCAACAGTCACCCAGTATTCATCATGTCCAGTGGCGTACGCAAGGGGGGAGGGTTTGGGGGTTCACCCCCCCTTGTCAAAATTTTTTTAAGGAAATGTCCACAAATTTTCAATTTTTAGCTTAAATATTACGCATTTTAACACAAAGTTATGTCTATAACCCCCTCCCCCCCTTGAAGGAAGTCTGCGTATGCCACTGATCATGTCAAGAAAGAAAAAAAAAAGTAATAATAAACACAAAAATTGTCTTTCAAAATGAGCAAAAGCGCTATACTTATAAAGAAATATTGTAAAATACTACTATATGTATAAGATCTTTTCCTGTTTTAAAACTTCACGCTATGAGATGAGGAACAACCCTCGCAGAATTTCTCTTTATCCTTAACGCTTCCTCCAGTCATTTAAAAAGACAAACTTTGAACACAGGACTGGGGCCGAAAGGAAACGCATGCTTTGTGTTGAGATGCCAAAGCTTTTTTTTTTTTTTTAAACGCAGAATATCAGATATCGGAGGGTCCCTACTACAGAGTTCCAGTTAAAACAGAAATGTCGGGAGAGAGATGTCCCGAGGACATAATTGCCCGGTGTCTTTTGGATTTGCTGACACGATGGATGACCTCTCACTCTAGAACAGAATGGACCTACGGAGTGCGATCTATCTCAGCACATGGAAATAGGTGCGCCCTATCACCGGAAGAATTTTTTTCCCTCAACAATAGGACACCTCCGAACAGATTGCGAGATAAGGCGCCAGAGCGGTGACAAGTTGTAAGATGACCGCTGCTTTCACAATTGACATGAAGACTTCCGTTCGCTATTCCACCCACAAACAACTATTGAGTGACCGTTTTTTTTTCCCGGAAAAAAACAAGGGTGAGGAATTAATGTATCGAGAATTTCGCTAATGATCGGTTTCCAGACAAAAAATAAAGTATGTGGATTCTGGATACTGGAAAAGACACTGATATATGGTTATTTTCTATCATCCTCCAAAAGGTATGGGGAGTGGGCTCGAGCCCCAAAGCCGCCCCCCATTTCGTACGTCACTGCAGAAGCGTAACCATGGAGTAGGATATCGGGATATACCTCCTTGCGAAACTTTCAAAATTAGTTATTAAGAGCTTTCAGATTTTTGTCGTCAATAAGAAATTAAGTTTATCAATACAAAATTGTATCTTATACAACCCCCTCGACAAAATTTTCTGGCTGTGCTCTTGCCTCATCGACTAGCATATAACGACCATGTTTCATCCTATGTCACTATTAAAAGTCGCGTTTTTTCCGCTCACCATTGGGGAATAACACTCAACATACAACATGGTAAGATGACTGAATTGTGAAGGTCTCTGTGAAGGTTCTGAAGGCAGGGTTCTATCCTGCCGTGCAGCAATCGAAGTTTTGGGCAGTTTTCTCCAGATGTAACGTGAATACGCATTAGAGGTCCTCCTCCCATTGCACCCCTTCTAAGCAGATAGCTCTTTCGTAGCTTTATCTTAACACAAAACAACACAGAAACATTAATAAATCATCAATATAGCTCTTATCCCCAACGCAGAACATGCCGAAATCGGCGACGTGCGTCGCAGAACAAAGAGCTCCGCTGCAGAACAATTACGGATGAGGACTGAAAAGGGAGAGAGAGGGGAGAAATCAATCACTTTAAACAGAAAGTCAAACTCAAAAGCCAGACAGCAATCTGGAGGGATACCATTTCATCTCCTGCATCCAGGCATAGAAAGAATATATTCCTTTTTTTGGGGGGGGGGAGATGACACAGCGGCAATTAGTCAAAAGTGAATTATCACCCAAAAGGCGCCTGATCATCTCCTTCTGGGAGAGCGCCACCTTTTTGGACCCCACATGTGGAGAACGGACAGCACTTATCACTTGCAATATCATTCACATTCATTAATTAGTTAAAAACATTTACTCACTTAATTACATTCACTTACATTTAATCACTTTATGGAGATTTTAGGCTTTTAAATGTTTTTAACTAATTACTAAGGTATTTCCGTGTCTAAATTTTAACTAAACATTCACATTCATTTTCTAGCTACGTTTTTTCCCCCAGTAAATATGTCTGCTCGAGACAAAGTCTCTTGCTTTGAGTGTAATACTCCTATAATTTTTAAAAGTTATAGGAGCATATAAAACTGAGAATTGTTATGTGCAACCCCTTTAAAAAAATTGGATTAAAACGGCTCCTTTACAAAAATACAATCGATTAAAATGGCCACTTCAAAATTACAAGTAGTAAAATTAGACCTTCATACATGCAACCCGTTAAAATGCATTTTTGCAAATAATTTACCCTCGTCTGAATATGATGTTTATTAAATAGCTTTTTTATTTCATCTTTCGTGAGCTATGAGCTGACCTTAAAGGTGCCTCTCCGATGTTTGTTTTCTGCTGACACAACAAGAAAACGCGATCAGGATTTTCAAACAAATACGCACGCATACTTAGAAAAGGAAAGGGAGATTAAGCAATTCCGCCTGTCGATCTTTATACTGCAATGTCAGAAGTTATGTTTAGTAACTACATGGTTGCAAATTATTTAATAAATATTCATAATTTCAGATTTTACCGCCGTAGCAAATGCAGTAACGATGCTCCGGATGTTTCGCGCTCTTGCAAGTTTATGCTGTGAACGATTGTTTTGTTAAACTGGTCTTCCTATTACAGTTTATTCATAATTATTATAGATAATACTATGCTTTAAGTAATTATGGATGCATTTAGAAATGCAAAACTACTATAAACGGGTCCGAAAATTTACGCGATTTCGAAACATCGGTCTGAAAATCTTGAGAATTGCGACATTTTGCGAATGCAACATTTGAATATTTTATGGTTTTTGTTGCAATTAAGAATATTTAGCTTTACTTATATAAAAATTAGCATCGATAGCATTTGATAAATTTAAATTATTGGCCCGATTATATTTTCTAATTATCTGTTCTGAAAAATCGAAAAATTCAATATATTTTATTAAAAACTGTACAGAATTCTGCAAATTCTTTTTCTCCATACTCATTTAACTCCCCAGAAAAAGATGGAAAGAAAGCTGTATATAAAATGTCAGCAGTGCAAACACATATCAACTTTCCAGGCCCATCTTCACCAAAGAAACGTCTCATTATATTTGCACTAGCACTTTTGCTTACTTCATGACAAGGAGACACAGGGTCTGTTACACTGCTTGTGTACTTAAGTGCACCAGACTTCTGAGCATTTGGTTGTAGGAAGGGGGGGGGGGGGGTAAAATTATAAAGGAAGAGAAAAGATTTTAAATATGAAATACCCAGAAGTCTTAAGGAACAAAAGTCTTTTTATTGAGAAAATTATTTTACTTTTATTTTCATTCTCTATTTTGCAAAGTTCAAACAATTAAAATATTATAGTTAATGCATAAAAATATTAATAACTCTTCTGTTCAAAATAACCCTATAATGGTATAAATATCTATTCCAGTTATTCAATATTTATTCCACTACAAATTCCAGTTCTTAATTTTTTTTTTTTTTAATGGACAACAATAGCTAAAAAATTTTTCAGGATTATCATGCACCCATAATAAATATTCCGTTGATATTAACAATCAGCTGGTCATCTATTTAAGTGGTAATATTGAAATAGCCGGAAAGGAGATAAGAACATTTGCCTCCCCGTCTAGCTCACAAAGAAAACCACAAAGCATTCTGTAACTCCAAGTCCGTGTCCAAGCCACAAAGTAAGAAAGGGGAAAGAAATTATGTTTTGACAATAAATTTCTAACTTTTGAACAAATTAAGATGTCTTTCTAAAATTTAGACTCTGAATCAATTTTTGCATTTAAAAGTGATCCCCAAATTTTCAAACAAATCGGTCCATTAATAAAAAAAATATAGATGAATTAGTTTTTACACAGTTGATTTCCATCCCCCTTCTCATCAAGGTCCGCTTCTACCCGGACTGGGCCTCCCCAGTGCTTCCGGGAGGGGGAAAGAGGGCGGGAGAGTTCTATTACCATAGCAGTTGTGCAAATTCCTCCTTTTCATTTGACAAGTATCATTAACACATTAGGTGTAAGCAAACAAATAACAGTTAAACAAATAAAAGGGCTAAAGAAACTTTCTTAGAGATTAAAAAGAACTTCGCTGGCAAAAGAGGGTGTCTAGTTTTTCATCATCGGGGCGCTAACGAATTTTTTTTTTTTAAAGGGCATCGGGGTGCGGCGCACCACTGACCTCGCCTAGAATGAGCTCAGCAGATTATAAATATCAAAATTAGCAATATAATACACAAATGATTTTGATAACAATAGAATTTAATGATATTTGATTCTTTATCCCATTAAATATTTAGCTGCTTCATCAAAATTGAACAACCCAGCACACAGGAAAAGTCCGCTACTGTTTTTTTTTTGTTTGTTTGTTTGTTTTGAGGGGGATTCTGTGTGGCATTGCAAGAATCGCGCAATCCCTCAGTCTAGTGCGAAACCTGAGTTAACAAACGATAGAATTCGTCTGGCCGGTAGTCAGAAAGTCGTAAATCGCCAGTTTTTTAAGTTTAATCGCCACCTGGCGACTGGCGACCGGGAATTTTAAGTAGTTCGAAATATTTTCTCTACATATATATATCTGTTCGGTTAATGTTTTATTTCCTTGTTACTTTGATAATTACACAAAGTTTCTCTAATTTCATTTAATATTTTAGATATAGGTTACGCTATATCCTAGCATAATAGCCCTCTGTATATTAAGGTATATTTCCTGCAGAACATTTTTGGCTAGTTGAGAGAGCGTTGCAGAACATTGCAAAACATTCTGCTTTGGGGGCTCTTATGTGTTCATGATGTAAGTAGTATTATTCCTTATAAAAGAGTTTTTAGCCATTAATAGAGCACTTGGTTTGTAACAACAAGGTATTTTTAATTTCATATACTGAAATATTTAATGGATTTTACATGAATACCAGCTGGAATATAACATTTATTTTTATTTTTAATTTGGGTTTTTATACAAATAATTATCGAATCATTTGTATAATGAATGTAAAATAATGTGAACTCTGATTATTGCACAAGTAAAAGAAAAAGACAACCAACAAATATTAAAATATTTTGCAAGAGGGACTCAAACCATTGGTTTTTGGCAAAGACATTAGAATATACTCATTCTAGTATATTCTAATGTCTTTGGTTTTTGGAGAGGGGGGGGGGGGATAAAGGACAAAGTGTCAATTTAAGTTGGCTAATTTTGAGTTTTACGATATGCGAGAAAAAGTAGAGCGTGTTAATTGGCATTTGGACCTTTGTATGCCATGCCATTCCTAATTTAGATCCTCATTAAAAGGAAAAAGAAATTTCCGAGCATTGACTTACTCTAGAAAAGTGTGGTTCAGCTCCATATATTTACTATGCTCAGTGGCGTGCACAAATGGTGTGGGGGTGAGGATTCAGTCCCTCCCCCTTTGTCCATGCATTTTTAACATAAAGTCCGTACAGTTTTAATTTTAAACATATAGATTATGGCTTTTATTTAACCAAAAGATTACTTCCATTCCCCTTTCTCTTAAAGAAAGTCAGTGTACACCACTGATTCTGCATCTGCACATTATTTGTAAGTACATAAAATATTTGTAAGTAATAATTACAACAAAAAGAAAAAACTGCCATTTGCTTGAAATTACCTAAGTGATATGATAATTTTAAGAAATAAGAGGGCCCCCCAAAAGGGATGCTTGCTTCAGAGTGGCTTTTTGAGACCCAGATCATGTTTTTCTAGAATACAAATAAAGGGAACACAAGGTCATTAGTTAAAGAACTTTGGTTCTAGAAATACTGGCATATAAATTTAACTTTTCATAATCAGCTGTACGTATCGTAATACAGTGGATCTGTTGGTGAGCTGTTAGCTATTTTGTAAACAGTAAGCAACTTTTTTTGTTTTCTGCTTAAACAGTGTTAGGTGATCCGTTTTGAATAGCAAATGTACAAATCTAAAACGTTATAAAAGATAAAAAATCCAAGAGGTTGAGAAAATAGTTGTATGGATTTTGAGGCCCCTACATGTGGGGGCCCCGGGCATTCGCCCTGCCATGCCTCCCTATTTTTACGGCACTGTCTTTCGCCATAAGCCAAGCTATACGAACGCAAATGAATGATCTACTGGAGTGATTGCGCAAATCCAACGCTCACAAGTCCTTTCTGTTGTCTCTTCTTTTTGATAGTGTAAATCACATATCGGCAAACCCTGGCCCGCGGCCCGGATGTGGCCCTCCAGGGTATTTTATCCGGCAAGTGGAAGATTTCAAATTTCCATAGACCAGTGGTCCCCAACCCCCTGTCCGCGGATCAAATGGTGCCGGGTTGCTCAAGAAAAATTACATTATTTCCATTTTATTTTCTGTCGTGCATTTCTCTCGAGGTCTCGAGTTTTTTTGGGTTTGTGCTAATTTATACAGAACAGATTTTGTAACAGAAAAAAATCTCGATGACTATTTTACATTATTTTACTGCTTATTAAATATTTCAAGACTATGAATTAAAATTCCAGTCTTTTAAATCCCTATTGCCATTTCCAACAACCTAACTGTGTGAAGCGGGATTTTCTGCACTGACAAGAACCAAAATAACAGAATAAAGGAATGAATTGTACATAAGCAACACACTTTGGGTGTCATTGCTTCTTACCTCCAGATCTAACCGACTCGTTGCAAAGAAATAAGCTCAGTGTTCTCATTCATTTAGCGTCCTAGTGAGATAAAATCTTAAATCATTTTACATTCATTTTTTGTGAAACTGTATATATTTTGAAGGTATGTTTAAGCACAATTAAATTAAAACAATCAGCGTACCCCCTCCCCTGACCAGTCCGCGGCAAAATTATTATCAAATGCTGACCAGGTCGCGGCGATGAAAAGGTTGGGCAGCATCGCCATAGACTATCAATATAAACCAAATCAAAATCCCATATAAATCCCACTTATACGGTCCGTGACGTCCCTAACATCCTAAATTTTGACTCGCAACCTTCCAAATGTTGCCCGTACCCGGTGTAAATGAACAGGTTAAACCCGAGTTCCCCCGATTAAATATGAAGCGAGACGAGACAGGCAATTTCTGTGCGAGACGCGAGGCGAGACAAAGTGGTTGCGAGACGAGACGAGACAGAGGTTTACCACTGCGAGACGAGACGAGACAGTCCTATTTCTCGTCTCGCGTCCATCCCTAGTATTTCCTTTTAATCTTTTAATACACTTTGCTAATGTTTTTAAACATTAGATTAGCATTAACATTTAACGTGTGTTTCAACATCATTCTTGAAAAAGGAACTTTTGAATTCAAATGTTAAATTATTAGACTGTATATCGTTACATGATTATGACATTTTTTGAAAGATATATTTGCTAATTTACATGTGTCAGAATGTGATTTGATGATTATAATTCATAATTTTAACTGACTGGTGCTTGGAAATAAAATAAAATGAAGGAAATTAGCATTTGCTTTGGAAATCTTAAGTGCCGTGTTTTGTTAAAAGTACTAGTCCCTTGGCCACCGACTTCTATTTAAACTACAGACACAAAATTTTACAAGAACAATGTACTGTAGTATAATGTTTTAATGACACTTTAATTTTTTACCATTGTGACATGGGCCAACCTACTATACACATGTTTCGATCCAAAAAATGTTTCTTCAGTAGCAGTAGAAATCTATACACAGACAAACTGGGGACTGAGAAAAAGAAAACAGAAAACGAAAGCGCAAAGCAAGTTGCCAATTGGACAAAGGGGAAAGCAAGAAACCAGGAAGGATAAGAGAAGGGGGAAGAGGGTACATAAAAATAAAATATAGAAAAAAGAAAGAAAATGAAATGAAATAGAAACCTTTAATTATTAATAATTTATTTTTTATTCTATATATTTTTGTCTCAGCCATAAATTTGATGAGATTGTTCTGCCCTGGGCAACATCTTTTTGTAATTTTGGCCTGCTGTCTAATAAAAATTCTGGTAATTTCACACCTACAATAAGGTGAAGTAACTAAACAAATTTCTGTACTGTTTTACTTATGAAAGTGTCAAAACTACCTAATGATGTTGCATACACTGATTTTGTCAACTTTTGGCTACTGACTCTTCAAATCTCAGAGAGCCATTTCAATTTTTTCTTTTTTTTTTTTTTTTTTTTGTGTGTACTACCTCAACATTATATGACATATTGTGTTATCTTGTACTTAAGGTCATCTTATGTGTATGATTAATATGTGTTTTCTGTTATATATGTGGAATGTGCAAGTAAGTTTGTTTTTGGTTGGTTCTTATAAAATAAACACAAAAACGAAAAAAATTTTAATGTCTGGTGTGTCAAAATTTTCGTGCATGTTTGTGGTGATTATAGCCACACTTTTGTCATTTCTTCACTCACAGGTGGGATGTTATGCTTTTCAGTGCGTGTTATTTTGCCTTGAGGTAACTTCTGCCTCTGCGATGGTCCTGTGCATAGGTCACCATAGTTGTTTGTGTTATTTGTTTTTGGGTTTGCTTGTACACTCACTGCACCTTTCCGTTTTTATGCATTGATTACAAAAGTGCAATTTTTTTTCCCCGAAGAGGGGGGGGGGATATGTGGTGTTGTCATCTTATGCATTTTAATTATTTTTTTTTTCAGTGGTTTGTGTATCTATGCATCCTTTATTAAGGAAGTTTTTTTTTCTTTTCTCTTTTAAATACATTCCTGGTTAAATTTTTATGATGTACAACATAATTTATTACCTTTTGGGGGTCTGTTAATTGTGTTGTTTTGCCTAGCTAACGTTTTTCTCCTTTTTTTTTTTTCTTTCTTTCTTCCCTGGCTCTATTCATGCATTGGGGCGTTTAGAATTAATATTTCTTTTTAAAATTTGCAGTTCTGTGGCTCTAATCTAGGGTTTTAAATTTAAAGGCTGTGCACCATATCTCCCTCCTCATTAAAGATACATTTTGGTGGGATTTTAATTAATTTTTGCATGTTCCCGTGGTCCCATACTTCTCAAATTTTTATTGCATTTGTTTCCTATTGTCAGGATTCTTTCACTTAAATTTCAGGAATTTCTTAGTCTTTTAAGCATTTTTTTTTCTTTTTTTTCACGATTACATAGTTTTCTGTGGGTCTTGCATCATGCGGTTGAGGCCACCTTTTTTTGTTGTCCCACGTTGTAGATTGCTCTAGAACTCCCCCCCCCCCCTCGCCGTTTGCCCCATGTGGGGGTTTGGTTATGTAAAGAATGAGTTGGTGCACTCTGATTGACTGCGAGTGGTTTTTCGGGGCGGGAGATAAGCATTAGGTACACAGGCCTCCCAGCAGCAAAGAACGGAAATATAGGATTTTTTAAAGACAAAATATAGGACAATAAAAAATACCTTATATATATGGTATTGAGGGTCTATTTATCTAGACCATATACTTCTATGTGTGTAGTGTGTCCTAACCAGAGAATGTAAATGCACTGAAAATCATATTTTTTCTAATAAGTGAATAAAATAATATCTTATAATAAACACATCACACTGAATTTAACTTACCAGAGAAGTGGCTTAAAGTTTCATACATTCCGATACAAAAAAAGGAAAACATTATTCAGTTATAATTTTTAGAAAAAATATAAGAAAAAAAAAAGGAATAGAACAATATAGAAAATTGTTCAATTGATTTTATGTTTCATGCATAGCTTGCATTAATATTTTAATGAGAGGGGGGGAAATCCTAGCTACAAACAAATTTTTTTTTTAGAAGTTCTTCATTAGCTGTTTTCAGTTTTTTAATGCCAGCATCTATGAGAGCATGGGCTGTTTCTATATCTTTCATAGACTTTCTTTTGAGTCCTGTTTTCAACCTTTTGTTACCTTCATCAATCATTGACTGAGCATTGAAAATTTCTACTTTAAGTTCAGCAACACGGTCAGTTGTTTTCTTTATTGGGATCTTTAGTTCCTTCTGCTCTGTTTTTCTTTCTGCCTCTTGTGCTTGTTTATATTTTGAATGTGCATTTCTGTCAAACTGCATCATTTCACGAGTTATACACACATGATCAATTTTTCCTTGTACAGCATCTTTAATTAATTGTAAGCCTCTAATAGTGTCTAATTTCATGGATGCTCTCTCTGATGTCAACATTCGCTTGTTTACAGAAAAGCCTCTCTCTACTGATGCCTGACCGTGAGAGAAGGTTAAAAGGGCCTTTACCAAAACTGTGAGGAGTGGGTACTTTGGAGTATCCCCATTATCATGCAACTTCATCACATTATTCAAAAAATAATCTATATCATTCTTATTTTCCCAATGCCACTCATCACTAATTTCAGGATCACTAATGTATAAACGCCACTCATCAGTGAGTTTATCGACACAATTTTCTGGAATTACTGATGGCAACATGTTTGCCAAACGTCGTACGGATGGTAGAGAACTTTTAATTGGTTCTTTCCGCATAAGAGGATGCAGAATTTTTAAATTCTTCAGCAGTATGTTTTTCAGTGGTAAATTCTCTTGAAGGTATGTTATAATGACAACATAAAATTCTTTGGCATCTGCTAAGAACTCTGCTTTTAGCTCTGAAGTTAATGATGGAATGAGTTTTTTAACTCCATTCCCAAAATCAATGTCCTTGGCATTAAGAGACGCTTGTCGTACATTTATACTTAGCAAGTCTTCACCATATTTATCTTTTAAAACATCTTCATTTATGACACGCCTACATAGTTTCAGCATAAGTTTGGATAGTTCATCATACAGTACATGTATAAGTGCTGATTTGTCCTGCAGTAATTTTAAGAAATGCTCAAATAGAGAGCCAATACTTATCAAAAAATGCAAATAAACAGGTGTTAAAGGTGTTTGGAGTCTTTTGCATATATTTCCATATCTGTCATTTTTAGTTAACCTATTCTTCTCCTTGGGCAGATCATCTAAAAAGTAAACTTTCAATGATGGTAACAAATCAAGAGTTCTTTCACATACATGTACAACAGTCAACCATCGATTGCTGACATACTTTAAAGTTTTTGAGTATTCATTTCCAAAGCTCTCCATTGCTTTCTCCAGATCCTCCTGATGGGACGGAAATTTAGAAAACCAACAATGAATGTTTTCCAAAAAAATCAATCATATTAGTGAAAGCCTCAAGTTTAAGGCCATGACCAAACGCACTGTGAATGATGGGTAAATTGCATGTTCCAACACAAACCAGTCCAAATTCTCTCACTAACTTTACATCTCGATCTAACAATTGAAAAACTGCCTTGTTGACATTTGGGCCGTCTGACCCAAACATAATCATGTACTTAAGGTCTAATTGGCAAGCACCTAAGACAGATTTAATACTATCCGAAATGACTGTGGCAGTAGCATGGCCAAGTAGATTACTGCCAATATATCTTTCTGCAATGCCACTTTCTTTAAGACTCCAATACCGTACATATACATAAAGTTGTTTCACATTCTGTTCATTTAATGTTTCATCAAACATTACAGTGAAAAACGGATATTCCTTTCTAAACTCATCAGTTATCTGTTTGAGAAAATATGGACCAAGTCCATGTGATATACTATAAGAAATTTTAGATGAGCCTAAATGAAGACATTGCGGCAATGCAGAATCTGAAAACATTGCAGTAAAAAATGGTTTTATGGAATCGCACGACGAAAATGAATAATTATTCATTGCAGCATGAAGAATCCACAAAATTTCTGCTTTACAAACTTTGTCTTCCTGAACTGTAAATGGGTGCTTCTGGGATGATTCAACCGTTTCTTTAATATTCAGCTGGGTGCCGTTTTCACTCCCCACAGTGTTTACGAATTGAGATTGAGAAGAATCTTTGCGAGCAGCATCTACTGTTTTATGTTTTGAAGTATTTCAATGCTGCAGCAACTGAGCCTTTCCATCGTTATCAACATTCACAGTCGCATTACAAAGCGTACAATATGCAGAATAATCATCTTTTCCTTTGGTACACCATGTAATAATTGTAGTTTCATTTTTATCCGTATTAGATAACCAATCTTCACGAAATTTAGTAGCACGATTCGGCATTTTTTTTTTAATAGTAATTAGCTACTCATCAAACATACATAAAAAATAATTCTGCTATTATTACACACACACACCGCATGAAAAAGTATATTTGCGACACGCGCATAAGTTCAAGAAAAACGTAAGCTAACACTAACGCACTGTCACTGCTGTGAAACTGCAGCCTAAAGTTGCCCAAACATTCTTCCAAAATATAATCTAATGAGTACAGACTGCACTGACGTCATCGCGAGAAAGAAACAGTGGGAGGAACAATCCACATTTCTCCCTACCAGCAACCAACAGAGGCTCTGATTGGCTGTGTAAGTCGGAGGAAATACCCGTTATTCAGCAACGTATACAAACAGTTTGCTGCAGCTCGTTTGCCATATTTCCTTTTTCAAACGTACAAAAAAAAAAAAAAAAAAAAAAAAGTAAATCAGACTGAATATAGGACAATATAAGATTTATGTAAAATATAGGATGCTTTTGACGATTTTAAAAAATATATAGGAAATATAGGATATATAGGATGACTGGGAGCCCTGGGTACAGGATTTTCAGGCAGATTCGTTTGGAAAGTGATGACGCTAGGTTTGTTAGCACAAAAGTTAAATTCCTGCCCCTTATAAAACCTCCTAGAAGTAATTGCTTACCTTTTCTCTTTATTATAGACAAAGTCCAATTAAATGTTTATATAAATTAGTTCGTTTTACAGCCTTTAAAAGTAGCGATTATGCAATTATATTGCATACTCAAAAGCACAACCTTCTCGGCTGAAATTTTCATTAGAAATGAAGTTTCCGCCTTTCGCCGATAGTCAGCACTCCTTGGCCAATCGTTGTATTCATAAGCTTGATTCCGGCGAATCTGAAAAGGGGCGTCGCCCTTCTGGCATTTGCCTGTATACATACAGCAGCATTGCCGATGTCATAGTGCTGATAAGCTGGGTAAGCTTTAGTATGTTCTTTTCTTTTGGCCATGCCATAAGGCATAATTAAGGAGTATAAGTTATGTCAAACTGATGAATATTTAAATTGCTACAAGATGCTTTTAAATTTTTTTTATCTAATTTTTTTTTTAACAGTAAATTTTCTTTCCATATTTATCAGCGCTGCAAATGCTTTAAAAGGGCTTAGTTTTGAGCTGCTGTAGTTTCATAATGTGCTCTTGAATTAAAATTAATTAAATTTTTTTTATGAACTTTTGTCATTCTTCTCCTCACTACTCTGCACTTAGAGCTTCAACTGTGGTCAATTACTCTGCCATGTAAAAGACAGTAATAGAGTCGTCACACCTGTGACAATAAACGGTTATGGGTGTCAGCAATAGGAAATTTCTGACTTGTACAACCCATTTTTTTTTTCAGCAGTGTAGATGAGCAAAAGTAAAAGGTTCTCCATTCAAATTTCATTCAAAGACGGCCCATTGTAGGACTTTGTCGAATTTTTCAAAGGGGCAGCGGTGAGGATTTTTATATAAGAGTGTTCAACAGTGGCAGATCTAGGAATACGTTAAGGGGGGAGGGGGCCAGAGAGGAAAAAAATATTTCAACCCTAAAATTTAGAATTACTTAACTAAATTAGTTATTTAACTTTATTAATAATCAGTTTTTAATTAATTAATTTTTAATAAATTAATTAATTTAAGCTTTTATACTGTATACACTCTCTCAAAGGGATTCGAGTATAAATCGAGTTAGTTTTGTGAAAAATTTCTTAGTTTGTTAGAAACCGCACACCTCAAAAGAAACATTAACCAGAACCTATTCTTATTTAATGCATTATGCACTTTCATGAAAAGCATTAACAACCCTGGAGGAACAACTGGAACAAGAACAACCTTCCCTCCACAACCATTTCACTTCACTTTACTCCCCATTCCCAGTTGGTGTTACCAGCCCTCAGATTACAACACAACTTTTATTCCCGAATGTGAAACGAGGAGTAAACATCAGAACTAGTGTTGACTCTAGATTAATTTGGCAGGGCGCAGCGCCTGGCGGCCTTTTTGTTATCCTTTTAGCGCCCAGCGGCCCTTTTGTCGTCTTTTTAGCGACTATTTCTCTTCTTTATGCACCCTCCTGCTTTTACATTTTTATTAGTAGTAGTCAACAATCAGCACTTTTTATTTCCTACTTACCATTTGTGGCCCATCACGAAAATACGTTAATTAAAATGGTTACGATTGAGTACAATAATCCCATTATAAAAATAGGTTCGATTGAAAATGGCCCTTTCACAAAAACCGTCCATGAAATTGGGTCTTCCCCACAAATGTAATTTATTAAAATGCTTTTTACAAATATTCTACTCTTTCTGATCGAAATACTGCTACTGCCTTTTTCTTTGTTTCATTTGCGCGAGCCGAGTAACCCGAAAGGGGCCCCTCTTGCATGTTTTGTTTTTGCTGACTCAAGCAAGAAGAAGCCCGATCGGCATTTCACTTAGGAGTTGGAAGAAAATACGGTTGGGAAATTCAAAATTTTAATGTACAACAGTTATTTACTAATCATATATAATTACAGATGATACAGAAAGTATGCCTTAGCAAAACGACGTTTTGCAATTTAAAAATTCTGCGGGATTTACTTGTTTGTTACGGCAAGCTTAGACAAGGGATATCTCCTAAGGGGGGT